>SSNR01000475.1:0-107871 GCA_006937965.1 Callopanchax toddi
CATTTACTGATCTTAAATCCTGAATCATCCTCCAAGTTTTCCCATCTGCCTTTTTGACAGGAAAGATTGGAGTATTGCATGGAGAATCAGGACACTCTCTGATGATTTCTGCTTTTAAAAGATCTCTTATCACTGGTTCTATGCCCTGTAGGGCTTCAGGTTTCAAAGGGTATTGCTTCACTCTTGGCCTCCATTCAGATTTTGCAGTTATCTGTATTGGAGTTATTGTTGTTAATTTTCCTACATCTGTAGGATCTTTTGCCCACAAGGTGTTTGGAATCTCTGCTAACTGACTTTCTTCTTCTTCAGTTAACAGTATTTCCGTTCCTAGTCATGCTAGTGGATGAACTGATGGGATGACAGTTAAAGGAACACAAAGTTCTTTTATGTACAGTTCGGTGCTTGGACTGTAGCACCAGCCTTGCTCATCAGGTGCAGAGAAATCTTCTGTTGTCATTGCTATTTTAGTCATGTTTCCTAGTTCTCTCCATTGTTCATAAGGGTGTTTACATAGTGATATGTGTGGTACAGCAGGGAGCAAATATAATGGTTTTACGTTTGGTGGCAGTCGAACGGCTGCAGCTATATTTGCGTACCCATCATGCACTAAGTGAGTTGTTTTTATGACCACAGGGTCATGCATCATTAAGTCACCACAGTAATCTGGTTCAGGTTGTCTGCAGACGTTCAGAGTTACATGTAGGGAGCTCAAAGGCATTTGATCATGTGGTTCTATATCAGGTGCATCAAGCACCACCTCTTTTGCTTCTTCAAACAAATTTGTTATCTCATTTAGATTTTTGTGCATGGGGACATCATATGAGTAATACACTGCTGTATCAGATTTGACTTCTGAGTTATGGTAGACTTCATTTCCATCAATGTGACAAGCTCTCATTCCATCTTTTATGGGGATGATGGCTATGTTTAGATCTGTCATTAGGTCTCTTCCTAATAGATTTATAGGACAGTTTGATGACATTACGACTAGGGATGGGAATCGAAAACCGGTTCTTAATGAGAACCGGTTCCCAGTGTTTCAATTCCTTGGAATCGTTTGCCTTTTCTGCTAACGATCCCCTTATCGATTCCAGTCGGAGCAAAAAATAAAATAAATTCCAGTCGGTGCAACTACGTCACCACGAGTCACTAAACTCACGTTTCTCCACCGTGTAGATTAGAGCCGTATCTTTGTAGATGTGCGTGGTAACAGCAGCAGTAACCTCCTCCTTCCTTCCATCCCGCTCAGCTGGCAGCTACATGACGTGCTGCAGGTAAAAACCTGATCAGCGTCTGGAGTTTATTCTGAGCTCTTACCCCAACACTCGACGCTGCTCTTGCAGCTTTTGCTCTTTGACTGTCTCTGTATTCTTCGACTTGGTTTTTGTGCAGGTGATAAAATATATTAGTGGCGTCGGAGTCCGTTGTTGGGACCGAGAGCCGGAAAACTTTACAAACAGCTGCTGTCTGGTCCACGTCGGTCTTTTTATATTTAAACCACATCGATGAGACAGAAGTTTTCCCTCTTTTAGGTACAAGCTCCTCGGTTTGAGTTAGCTGGTTATCCTGTTGACTCTGGTCTAAAACGTGTCCACTACCGTCTGCCTCCATGTTTGTTTATGTGTCGCTGCGCAGTGCGTTCATGAACATCCCGTAAAGTGCAATTTGCTGTAAAACTTCTATCGTGGCTTAAACGATAGAGCTTTTTATCTGACGGTAGACATTTTCTATCGTCCAGATGAAATATTTCGTCATATCGCACAGCCCTATGTGCTCCACCTGTCTGAGAGGGTGTTCTCCACAGCTGGAGACACAATAAGTCCAGAAAGCTCAGGTATCCTTCCTGAAAAAGCAGATATGCTCATTTTTCTGCAGAAGAATTGTTAATTTTCCATAGTTGATGGTTGCAAAATTGCACAATTCCATTGAACTTGACTTGAGTTGTATTTGTTGCTGGCTGATGTAATTTTGTGTGTTCAGCTCATATCCTTTTTAAAAAGAGAGTTGAAATGTTACATTCTTGTGGAATTGCACAGAATAATTTATGTTGTATTTTATGTTATTTCTACAAAATAATATTGTATTATTATTTTATACTTAGAAACTTTTTTTTCTGGGCACCCTGTGACCTGAGGCTCTGGTTTTCTTAAGACCTCACTGTTGGATGTATAAGGTCATCATCTTACTTCTAAACTTGTATCTGACTCAAAGATAAGATATAAACCAGCTTTAAGCTAATAGATCTGTTTGTTCTCTTTTTTTCCAAATGAGAATCGATAAGAAAATCGATAAAGAATTGAATCGTTATACAGAATCGAAAATGGAATCGGAATCGTAAAAATCTTATCAATACCCATCCCTAATTACGACTGATGTTTTGACTGTCTTTCCTGTTTTTGGATCTTTTACATTCACCTGTTGTGAGAGGGGTTCTTGAGTGGTCTGACCATTTGCAGCTTTTACCCAAATATTATTTTTAGATGGTTTTATCTTAATTCTTTAGCTTTGACAACAGTTCTGCATGCACCTGAATCACAGAGAAAAGTTACTTTTTGTCCATTTAGTGTGAGAGTCAGGTATGGTTTTTCTTTTAGTACATTTAGGAGTTCCCAGGCTCCACAAATGTTTACTACTTCATCACTCATTTTTTGTTCTTTTTGTTCCTCGGCTAGTCATTGTGACTGTTGACCTCCTTTTTCTCGAGGTCCTCCTCTCATGTGGCCTCTTCCTCTATTTTGAGGCCTGTTTTGAGGGCACTGTCTGGCCCAATGTTCTAGGGAGCCGCAGTTCCAGCACCCATCTTTGTTTTCAGATGTGGGCTGGGTTCTGACTGGTGATCTAAATCCACCCCTGTGAGGTCCTCCTCTTCCCCTCCCACGAGGATTAGGACGGCCTCCCTGGTAGTAGATTTCTTCTGACACATGGAAAACTGCAGGGGTGCCACCACTAGGGGGTGGCATCTTTCTTTCTAGGACCCCTGTAGCATGTCTTGCATATTGCATTAGTTCTGTGACACTGCAGGTTTCCCAGGTGACTAGATGGTTTTTAACCCATGCTGTCACTTGGGGTCTAAACCCAGTCATCAGACCATTTTTTAGTTGTTGTTGGTATGCTGAGGTGGCATTTTCATCAACAGCTATTCCACTGTGGGTTCTGAATTCTTTTTCATATCTGATTTGAAAGTCTGATACATCCTCATCTGATTTTTGTTTGATTCCTGCTAGATGATTGTAATTAGCTCTTTTCTTAAAGTGCTCTTTCACACGTGTACACACGAGTTTTTAATTATTATGATTAATGTCTGCTCTTGCAAAATGTATCCTGCTCGTGACTCTTTTAATCTCCAGCTGAGGTTTGCAAAGTTACACGCACCAAGTGTTTTGAACAATCGAAACATTCCTTACTATTGAGGTATCAGCAGGACTGTGCTTTCTGAATCTGTAACGTGGACAGAAAAGTCTACTTTTGGAGTAGAAATGATCTTAAGCAGCATAATGTTATCTTTGCTTTGAACACAATCATGTGATGTTTTGCAACCTGTATTCTGAATAAATATGGGCTGAGAAAAGATCCCGGCAGAGCTCCTCACTGAAGTCTAACAAACTGACGTGTGGTCTCTCACTCACACAGCTCTGTTGTCTGGTCTGATTCTGTTCTTTAGATCTCGGGGTTTCTTGAGAGTAAAATCTCTATCATTTCTTGGTGCCGTGACCCGGATGCAAGGTATGATGAAGGAGGTTAAGATGCAGAACAGGATGAGGATGATGATTATATAATCTCAGTTCAGTTCTGATAGTATGGTCATCAGTATGGCACGGAGAGGCTGTGACTTCTGAAGAGCTGTGATGACATCAAAATCCTCCAGGCACCACCATATCATCCTTTTTGACAGGAATGGGAGAAACCTTTTGACAGGGGAGGGGGCATGGTTTGGCTGATTTCCATTTCACTGTGTGACCTCTGACCCTGTGACATCATCGTTGTGGTGTAGAACACTCTTTGAAGGTCCCACACCAGCCTCGTGGTAGATGCAGACACACCTTTGAGTCGCATAGCCATATTTGTCCACTGGGGCCCCCGAAATCAGTCTCTGTGGGGACCCCGAGATTTGAGGAGCGTAGCCCGTTCAGAACAAACTCTGAACGCCGTGACATTCAGCCAAAGAATGCCTGGGGTGCTTCGACTCATGAGACGTGAGAGGTGTGTCGTCAATGACAGTGACTTACGTCAGGTGATGAGTCGTGGGATTTCAGGGTCAGAGTGTTGTTTGTCACAGGCAGACTCGCCAATGTTGGTACCCTGTGCACCACATCGATGAAGAAAACCCAGAGAGGGACAGGTCACAGTCCGGTTTGTCTCAGCACTGACAGTTCTGGGGTCCAGCCATGTCCATGGAGCCATTTGTGTGACTGTTCTGGGGTGCATAACAGTCCTGGGCCCTGTTGGGGTAATCAGACAGAGCATGGGCAGTTTTGGTTACCGTCAGGGGTGAAAGCTTCGGGGTGGGGTTTTCGGGGTGTAGAGACGTAGCAGCTCTTTGTGGGGTACAGCCTCCGTGCCGTCTGTATCCATAACCTAGAGGTGGGTGAATGTCCATCACAGTTAGTTTAAGTTTTTTGAGCATTGTGGATGAGAGACCACCCGTCTGCTGGTTAGGCATCGGAGTGGAACTCTCCCGGGATCTTTTCTCAGCCCATATTTATTCAGAACACAGGTTGCACAACATCACATGATTGCATTCATGACAAAAAGATAAGAATCTGCTGCTGCTGGTTTATTACTATTCACAGGTAGCTAACTAATAACTTTTTCCGTTGATGTTGCTGATTCAAAACAAAGTTCTGCTGATAACTCACAAGAATGGAATGTCTTTTGATTGTTCAAAACCTTTAGTCCGTGCATCGAAAGCTGATGCTGAAAATTAAAAGGTTACAAGCAGGATACATTTGTAAGCAGACATGAATCAGAATAATTAAAAACTCCTTCAATATATATATATACTGTATATATATATACCCATATACATATANCAATGTTCTAGGGAGCCGCAGTTCCAGCACCCATCTTTGTTTTCAGATGTGGGCTGGGTTCTGACTGGTGATCTAAATCCACCCCTGTGAGGTCCTCCTCTTCCCCTCCCACGAGGATTAGGACGGCCTCCCTGGTAGTAGATTTCTTCTGACACATGGAAAACTGCAGGGGTGCCACCACTAGGGGGTGGCTTCTTTCTTTCTAGGACCCCTGTAGCATGTCTTGCATATTGCATTAGTTCTGTGACGCTGCAGGTTTCCCAGGTGACTAGATGGTTTTTAACCCATGCTGTCACTTGGGGTCTAAACCCAGTCATCAGACCATTTTTTAGTTGTTGTTGGTATGCTGAGGTGGCATTTTCATCAACAACTATTCCACTGTGGGTTCTGAATTCTTTTTCATATCTGATTTGAAAATCTGATACATCCTCATCTGATTTTTGTTTGATTCCTGCCAGATGACTGTAATTAGCTCTTTTCTTAAAGTGCTCTTTCACACGTGTACACAGAGCTGTCCATTGGTCTGAGTAGTCAGTTCCAGTCTGCAGGGTCGTCCGTTCTGTCGGGTATTTGAAAACTGCTCCAGTTGTGTCCTTCCCTGTGTAGTTTCCTCTTACTCTTCCCCAGTATTTACCTAGAGAGGTCGCTGCTGCCTGTCCTAGTTCAAGTCCATTGAGTCGGTATGAGTTTAAAACTCCCTCCATGTCCTCTACCCACTTCTCAGGGTCCTCTGTTGGGGGTGTCACTTCCTCAACTGCTTTTCTAGCTTCTTCTAGTGTCCAAGGTCTGAAAACATACATTGTTTCGTTTGGAGCTGCTTGTCCAGAGGGAACCTGTATCATAGGGTAGGTGTCAGCTAGATTTATGTCTGTCGGATCGTCCTCTGAATCTTCGTCCTCGTCTTCCTCAGCTACCACTGCTTGTTTAAGTTTCTTTTGTTCTTGTTTTGGTTTTCTTTTTGGCCTTTTGTCCTGTATAAGCTGAGGTTTTCGAGTTTTTGCGCTAGCAGCAGGGGGAGCGCTTGGCCCTCCACCTGCTGCCCCTGCTCCTTGTTCTATTTGGGCTACTTCTTCGGGTTGGTAAGGAGGAGGTCGTGCTGGCAGTAATAAATCATCCTCTTGTTTTAGCAGCAGTGTGTTAGCCTCTCTCTTTTTCTTTCTTTCCTCTTTAGCTGCTGTTACATTTTGTTGTCTGTTTTCTGTTTCTTTTTTCCACGTTCTAGCTATATTTAATTCATCCTCCATTTCCTTTTTCTTTTTGCCTTTGGCAGTGGCTGCTTGAGCTTCCAGTTGTATCACTAGATTGTGCCATTGATCTCCTTTTAAGTGTCCATCAACTTTATATTTATTTTTCCATTTTTGTAAAAATTTGGTGTTGTTTTCATCCTTTTGATGCATATATTTTGTGTCTCCCTTGAGTTCTTCTTCTTTAGATTTGCACAATCCCATGTTTGGTTTCCTTCGTTTGGGTTTATTTGTTATTTGTTTATTTTAGTTGTTTTTATTTATTTAACTTGATTCAGGTTGTAGGTTTCCTTTTTTCTTGACTTAACCTAATTTGAGGTAGTTTAATTGAGGTAGTTTTCTTTCTTTCTTTATTTATTTATTTTAAGTTAAGTTATTCTCTTTTTAGTCTAGGTTGAGGTATCCCAGAAAATCTAGGGTTATTACAATTATTCCTACAGTTAATGTTAAGGTTGATGCTGTTATTGCAATAAGGAGTTGTCCCTCTTCAGACATTTAAAGTTTGTTTTTCCTTTAGTTTAACTTTTATTTTTGTTTCTATAGTGTAACTTTAATTTCACTATATTTTGTTTTTCCAGTTCTTTTCCTGTATTCCTTTAGGTTTTATTTTTCTGCATTGTTTTTTTCCAATAAGGTGTCTATTTTATGTACTATTTATCCATCTAAGGAGTATAAGTTTAAACAGCCTGGAGAAATTTCAGCTAAACACAGACACGTCCCACGAATCTACTTCACCAGACAGTCGAGCTTTGTCGACCCGATGATTCAACTCTGGGATAGCGTCTCAATCCTCTCTAGTCTTGGGGTCGCCTAGGGTTCCCCCACTGCTTTTTAGGTGCTTTTTAAGGGTTTTGAAACGCCGTTCAAACCCAGAGGGATCGCCGCCCTCTTTACTTTTTGTAGGTAAAGATCGCCGTCTTATTCCTACTTTAAGGGTCTCAAAACGCCGTTCGAGCCCAGTTTTGAGGATCGCCGCCTCGTTTACTTTTTATTTTTAAGAGCTCTGTTTACTTTTAGGGTATCGAAAACGCCGTTCGATCCCTTGATCTGAGGAACGCCGCCTAGATCGTCTTTGAGCCACGGAGCTTTTAATCAGCCGTGCGCTCAGGCAGAAACGCCGTCTGCCTCTTTAGTTTCTTTTTTGCACCTTTCTCTGTTCTTTCTGAAGCTGTTAGTTCTTTTTAGCTGTCAAACGTTATACTCACACCCGTTTGGTGGTCTGATTGAGTTCGTTGTTCGGATCCCGTCAAAATTCCCCGTCGAAGGATGAAGGTGTTTTGCCGGCCAGAAGGCAATTCAGCGTTCGGGACTTTTTTCCAGGTTTTTACCTGACCACCGGTGAGTTTTCGGCAGTGTCCTTCGTCCGTCGGCGGTGGAGGATGTTTGGGATCCGGGTCACGGCACCAAGAAATGATAGAGATTTTACTCTCAAAGAACCCCGAACTCTAAGGAACAGAATCAGACCAGACAATCAGTTCAATTTAAGGCTGTGTGAGTGAGAGACCACACGTCAGTTTGTTAGACTTCAGTGAGGAGCTCTGCCGGGATCTTTTCTCAGCCCATATTTATTCAGAATACAGGTTGCAAAACATCACATGATTGTGTTCAAAGCAAAGATAACATTATGCTGCTTAAGATCATTTCTACTTCAAGGGTAGACTTTTCTGTCCACGTTGTAGATTCAGAAAGCACAGTCCTGCTGATACCTCAATAGTAAAGAATGTTTTGATTGTTCAGAACACTTAGTGCGTGTAACTTTGCAAACCTCAGCTGGAGATTAAAAGAGTCACGAGCAGGATACATTTTGCAAGAGCAGACATTAATCATAATAATTAAAAACTCCTTCACTTGGTTTGAAATAAACTTTATTATTAGCTACTCTATGGAGAATCTCTACAATTTTTACTTTTACAATATCTCCTAATTTTAGCGTTTTAATTTGTCTAAATAAATGATGGGTTGGTGCGAGGTTTCCCACTTTGTTTACTATTCTAACAGCCTTTTTTTGTCATTTAAATTCAGACTCAACACATTTTTCCTGCATTTCCCCAAATCTCTGCACAGTAAGACAAATAAGGCAGAACTAAAGAGGAATAAATCAAAAACAAAGCTTTCTTATTCAGTACATCCCTTGTTTTATAGAGTAGAGCAATACATTTAGACACTTTGATATATTCAATATGAGGCTTCCAACTGAGTTTACTCTCCATAATCACACCTTAACATTTAGTTTCATGTACTTGTTCAATTTGAACTCCATTTAAAAACAGCTGTTCCCTGAAAATATCATGAATTTATTTTCATTTAGTGACAACTTATTATAATCAAACCATTTTTTAATTGAGACCAACTTGTTTTCAACCTCTTGTAATAATTTATTCATGTCTTTTCCCATACAAATAAAATTTGTATCATCTGCAAACATGATGAGTTTTAACCGAGTCGTTCAGGTAGAGTGTTGGTTTGAAAAAAGTGGTATGGGTGCATCCCGGAGAAAAACCGTCAGTGGGGACTTCATTTATTAACATGTCTTTATGTTTTCACACCTTTAGGGTCCATTAGTTCATACATTTTCCCAGATTACAGCAAATCCAGATTGATAAATTCTTGATGTTAATTTTGTATAATCCTGCAGTTTGTCCCAGGAGGAGTCAAAATGTTTTATTTATGACCAGAAGATGAAAATCCATTATTGTTTTTGTGGACAGGCTGTCTCTTATACACATNAACCTGAATCAAGATCCCTACAGGTGTCCAACTGTCCACTTTCAGGTGTTCATCTCCCAGATGACCTTAACTGGACACTAGCTGGTCTAATAAAACACTCTCTGTAAAGAAGTCTCTTCTTTAACACCAAATGACTGGTGTTCCAACTGTAATCTCTTGTTTACAGAACATTCGCCTGTGTTCCTGCTCCAAGGACATCCACACACTCACACTCAAAGTGTTATAATGCTTCTCTGCTTTTTCATGCATTTCTACCATTATAATGTGAGTCTTAACGGGCAGAAGTCATGTGACTTGGTAACTCCCTCACAGTCCCTTGTCCAATCAGAACGATTCACAACTCCACTAACTCAGTTCTGATTAGTACACTTAATATCTTCTGATTGGTTAAAATTTAAGATAACTCGTGTCAAAACTAATACTCAGTGCCAGTACGAGGCAGTCTTGTCTTGTCTGGTCTTGTCCAGTCCTTCTACAGTCTCAGTCTTGGTCTGAGCTACAGCCTGAAGCAGTCGGAGCTGCTATGCTGCTATCTTAGCTGAACCCTTATCAGCTTTGAACAAGGCCTCTCAGTCTCTCCCTCACCACGGGAAGATCAGAAATGAGTTCAGCATGCCTGCTGAAATGCCTCCCTTGCTGATCCGGACGTATCCACGGACTGTCCGGCGAGGTCCTCGGCGGCCACGCCTTCCAGGACCACAACTCCGAGTCTGGGGACTCCAGCCTCAGCTCGTGGAGAAACCAACGCCTGCCAGATCTAGGAGCGTCCACCTTTCAGTGAGCGAACACCACTTTCTGATCGAGAGGTTTGCTTTGACAAAGCTTAATTCTTCCAAACTAAATTAAGTCAAAACTAAATCCCATTCCAAACTCAAATTAGCCTAAATTGACTCTTAAAGTCACAACTAGGTTAACTAAATTAACCAACTTCCCTAGTCATTAAAACATATGCTGCGGTCCGTTAAAACTCACAATTAAACTATCTTTAACATCCTCAACATGTTTCAGAATATTAATTGTGTTTACATCAAACTTTCAAACTGTCTTATCTGTCTGTGTTCTTAGGTTTTTCAAATTAAACGATTGTTCAATCTTTATCTGCCTCAGCTTCACGTTATTAATAAGGTATTTCAATTCACTGTACTCTTTCAAAGAACCTAGATACCGTCAATAAATATTAGCTATTATCAGGGTTAAATGACAGTGTATCACTTTTCATTATAAACATAAAATAAGCTAATGTTATTGAAGAGGGTGTAGTTAAAATAACAAATAGTTATTTCAAAACGCTACATATGGCGCTGCCAGCTCAGGATTTAACTGGATATTGACAAATTACCAGTTTTAAGTACAAAATTAATACCTAAAAAAGGATTAATAACTATAAGCTGTTTAATGACTGAACTCCATTTTCCCTGCCAAGAAGCACACACAGTCCTTGCTGATAAGATAAGCGTTGCCACCTCATCACTGAAGCCAAGTCTGATACTTGTTAAGCTGTTTCCCCTCATGTCTGTTTTCACAGTTAAATGTCTGTTGTGTAACTTGTGTATGCTTGGTGACTGAGTTTTCCGACGTGGAGACAATAAAATTCCGGCTAAGTTCTAAGCTGTTTATCAGACGGTTAACACGACGTCCAAGAACGCGTGGCCTAAATCCGACGTCCAGAGACAAACCAGGTAGAGACCGGTTGTCCTTCGTCAAAAATCTCGTGCGTTTCACGACGAGTTTAGGTAGCATCAGCTGAGTACGTCCCCCGAGCTAACCGCTAAATAGGTAAATATCCGCTGATTCCGCTAAACAACGCCGCTTTTATCCATCTTCCATCGCCTCGTTTAACTCTTTGTCTCAGAGACACACCACTTAATTCCATTTGTTGAGCTTAACTCTTTCTTTCTCCTTCAGTGAATTATCTTCATCAGAATAAACATGTCTGAACAAAAACAGATAAAAGAGGGTAGACGCCTCACCACAGGTGAAATTGCTGACTTTATAGTAAAAATGGGAAAGTTTGTACCTGAACCAAGGTACCCAAAAAAGCTATTTGCTTATTTCAGGAAATTTGACAAGCTCATGGAAGACTACCCTGACACATGTTTAGAGGACAAGATCTTTCTTCTTTACAACTCATCAAACTTGATGTGGATGAACCTCATCGATCGTCAGACACCAGAAGTCAAATCTGATTTCAACCGTCTACGCTGTGAAATCGCCATGTTTTTCTACGGTGATGAAGAGGCAGCAGGCCTCCCGGCTGGGAGACCTGTGCAGCCTCCTCCTCAGACTACTGCCACAGCGAGTGCAGAAAAGACCGTCGCCCCAGAGGTGACTCCTGTCTGCCCACCTCCGCTGTCAGTGCAGAAGCCTGCAGTACCTAAAGTTTCTGTGTCTAAGGCTCCAACCACTTGGGTGTCATATCATCAGCTGAAAGAGATAGCAGAGCACATCAAGGAACAAATGCCCAGTCGTGGTGATCCTCGATGGGGTGTTGATCTTTTCAATCTGATAGATGTCCAAGGGCGTAAATACCGTCTTTTCGACGTCGACAAAGTCGATGTATTGAAAATATTAGATTATGCTTTGAATAAATTCATTATGAGTCTGCCATTCAAAGTTAGATTTGATTTCGATCTTCTACGTCAAGCCATCTTAGATCATTATCTAACACCTGATCTTACAGATGCCAGTCCATCTACTGCATCTGATCCACCAACCTCAGTTTCCATCACTGAGAAAAGGGGGGTCACAACACAACCTGATCCTCCTCTAACAACATCTGTCCTTCCAGTGTCAAGCACAGACCCTCCAGAGGTCAACGCTGACGCTCCTGAGTCCAACATCTCTCTGCTTCTCCCAGAGTCGGGCAGTTCTCCGGCGTCTGGCACAGAGCCCGTCCCGCTCCCCGCGGAACCGGCCAGCCCTCAGGCGCCCCAGACTGAATCCCCTCTCTTAACAGCAGAACCCGAGGAGCTCCCACTCAGTCCACAGGTTTCCCTTCTGCTCCCCGCAGTACTGGTCAGCCCTGCTGGATCTCGAGGTGAGCCGCCTCCTCAGGTAAAACAGGTCTACTCTACTCTAACAGTAGAACCAGAGGAAATCCCACTCAGTCCTCAGGTGCCCCGAGCTGAACTCGTTCTGCTCCCCGCAGAACCAGACTGCCCTACGGTGCCTCACGCTGAGCCTCCTCCTACTGGACCTCAAGGTAAACCTCCTCTTCCCCCGGAAGTGCAGGTTAAGACTCCTCTGTCACAGACAGAACCCATCAATCTTCTTTGCAGTCCTCCTGCAATTAAGAAAAGACTCAAGGCCACCCTCTCAGGTGTGACCTCTTCTCACACACCCCTGGTGGTTCCTCCAAAGGGACCTCAACCATTCTCTCATCCTTCATCATTCAGTCTCTGCCTCCCGAGCGTTCGATACGTCGGCCCGGCGATGCTTTTGATGTTAACGGTGTGTGCAGTCGTCGCCTCCGACGCGACTACTTTGTCTCCCAGACTCACCTTTGACCCTGGTCCTACAAAAACGACCTTTCTCAAAGATCAGTCTTACCCGGTTATGACAATCTCTAACCTATGGAGAACTAACAACGACCTCATCCTCCACGCAAAGGGGGGTGACGTTTCTTTAAGACTCTTTTTCACTCCAACTGATGAGTCTCTGTGTTCTCTGTCTCCTAACACCAGCTGTCTCCCTTTTCTGTTTGATCGGCGTGAATGTGTGTCCATGTTTATGCCTCCTTGACCATGTGTTATTAACCATGTGTTATTAACCATGTGTTATTAACCATGTGTTTTATTGATAAACAGACTTGGTCGAGCTGTTGACGTCGCCTGCTGTACTCCAGTCAGCTGTGCGTCCATCCTGGTAAACACTAAGCCAGAGTTCCTTTATTTTACAGCCTAATGCTGTATCCATTTAGTAAAATTACTTTATGTTTGAATCAAACTTAATGTTTAATTTACTACTATTTTCACAGTTATTTTATTAATAATTACTGTAAAGGCGAGCCAAGTCAATTTTTAATTTATTCCCCTTAACTCAAATTTAGGGATATAAAATATACTTTAGGCCATTTAAAACAAAATGTCCTCTAAAACTTTAGATTTCAGATCTAATATGACTGATTTCACTATTTCCAAAACTCAATTTTTGGTTATCAAAATCTCAATCCTTAGTTTACTAAGTTATTTCCATAACTTTAAATAGTTTAAACTTAGTTTAAAATATGACGTAATGTCTTTCCAAATTCACTTAAAAGTGTCACTCCTAGAGTAACCTCATGGGGATGAAGTCAATCTCTTCAGAGTTTTATACAAATAATAGAGCTCTTAAATCATTTAAATAGGTTAAATCCTTAATTAAATGTAATCCTGAACGGCATGCCATAATATATATATATATATATATATATATATATATATATATATATATATATATATATATATATATATATATATAAGACAAATAAATTGGAAAAAGAAAAAATAAATAAATAAATAAACACATATAGTGGATTCTCTCGTCTCTCCATTCTGTTCCCATGTTTATATTAATAGAAATGTCTTTATCCTGCCGTTGTATATATACCGGTAGTCCATTTCTTCCACCGTTCTCGAAAGTAGACCTCTTGAGTTCTTATCTTGTGAGTCAATAGTTCCATCACATATCTCATTTACAATTTTTTGCCATTCATGCAATAATGGGGGGTCTGGTTTATACCACTTTCTTGTGATTGTTTTTTTGCTGGCTGACAACAACATTTTCAACAAATATCTGTCCTCTCTTGCGACAACATTACCTAACAAATCACATAAATACATAATTACACATGTTTTGGGAATAATATAACCCAGAACCTCAACAATCACTCCATGGATATCCTCCCAAAAGTCCACAACCATGGGACAAAACCAAAAAAATACGACCATGATCTACATTCACATCTCCACATTTTCTCCAACATGGTTGCAATACAGCTGTCTGTTTGTATCGTAATCTGGGTGTAACAAAGAATCTAATCACATTCTTCCAACAATTCAATCTCCAAATCCGTGATGATGTGGATGTCTGCTGAGTACGCCAAATATGAAGCCATTCCTCTTCTGTTATGTTGACTCCCAGCTCTCTTTCCCATCTTAGTTTAACATATATAGTTGTATTCCCTTTTCTTTCAATTAGGTGTCTGTATATTGAGGATATGATTCTATATTTCTTTGAGTTATAGGTCTCTACCACAGCTTTAATGAATCCATTTTTATCCAAGTTTACCTTATGTTTAATTTCCTTTTCAAAAAAGTATCTTATTTGTAAGTACCTGTAATAGTCCCAATCATTTAAGTTATATTTTAGCTTCATCTCCTGGAAACTCCATGCTCCAATGGGACTCCATGCTTTTTACCTCAAAACTGAGGGAAGTTTTCTTGTCTGACATATTTCATTCAGATACCTGATGCTTTCAATCTGACCAATGCTTTTTTCATGATATCTACTGGATTTTCATATTTAGTCTGCAGCTGGGACCATTTGGTCTGAAGTTTTTAGATGTTTTACTAAAAACCAGATGTCCTTAAATGTCTATAAATCCCTCCTTCCCTCCATTAGACTGGTACATCCACACAGGTTTGAATGCTCATACCTCTTAAAGAGGGCAGGGCGAATCTCCCATCATCCATATCCAATATAACTATTAGTGGTTTGAATGTATTATTTAAACCAATCTTAATATGTTTTTATTTGTCGGTATGTAGTCTGCTGTTGATGAAGAATATAAAAGGGTTCTCAGTTGATACAGCAGTTAGGTGTTGGGTGGTTAAGATTCGGTCTAAATGGTGGTCAATGCTCTCTAGATGTCTTTAAGTAACCTGTGAACGCCTCCAGTCAAAGACTTGTACTTCTGCAGGATTTCTACATTACTAAGAATTCTACCTCACCCCAGAACCTGACTATCATTCATTCAAGCCTAATGACAGAATACCCTGTAACACACACACACACACACACACACACACACACACACACACACACACACACACACACACACACACACACACACACACACACACACACACACACACACACACACACAGTCTACCACCAATTGCCCCACCATAAGTGATTTGTTAGCAGTGATTCATTACCTGTGGGAGTACATGTTAATTACAGCTAATCGATACCTTCCACTAAGTGATAGATCAAAGACAAGTGTGTTTTGCATCTTCTGTGAATGTGTGTGTGTGTGTGTGTGTGTGTGTGTGTGTGTGTGTGTGTGTGTGTGTGTCCATGTGTGTGTATGTAGAACCCCCCTCCGGGATAAGTACAGTCTTTGCACCTCCATGATGGATGGTGTGAGTGTTTTAGCTATCAGTGGTGCTTTACAGGCCATGAGTGGTCGTTTTTTCTGAGCTGACCCTGTGACAGACAGCCTGGAGCTGAGCCAGCAGCTGGCAGGCCTGGACACATCTGGGCCCAGAGAAGTGCCTGTAGTGCTAATGATAAAACTAACCCCCTCTTGTGAGCTGTGGATTATAAAGGCATGGCTGCCATTGTGAGTTGAAGCGCTGAATGACAGCTTTTATTGTGGGGATGTCAGTCAAACTCAAGCTTTTTAGGAGACTGCAATTTAAAATTTAAATTAAAAAAATCTTTGAAGATGAACTAAGACGTAAACTATTAATTATTTCAACCAGTACAGCAGATGAATTGTGTTTAAACGTTGTGTTTATTTCAGATTCATTAACAGCACAATGGTTCTATAAGCTGGGACAGGTTCCTCCTTTCAGACCCTGTAAATGTTCAGTGATCACTGTGTTTGAAGATTTTTCCTGTTTGATATAAAATTGCTTAACATTTGATAAAAGGTTTTAATGTAAATACAGACTGATAGACCCATTAACCCGACTGCACTGTAGGTTCTGTTTGAATTTATGTCAAACAAATGTTCAACTTCTGTTGATGAAAAATATTGTTGTTGAGTCATAGGTGGATGGATGGATGGATGGATGTATGGATGGATGGATGGATGGATGGATGGATGGATGGATGGATGGATGGATGGATGGATGGATGGATGGATGGATGGATGGATGGATGGATGGATGGATGGAGTTCCTCTCTACATTTCCATTCTTAGCAGTAGTGATGCTTGTTTGACCGATAAGTCAGTACCATCTCAGTTGTACTCTCCATCCTACTGAGGATCTTAGGACCTGCTGTCTGACCTGCTCCAGCCTGCTCCTTTGAGATCTGCATTGTGACCTTTAGTCATGTGACGTTCATGAATGAGTCAAATCTTTTGAACGTCCCCTCCCTTTGAACGAGGAGAACTGAGTCCTTGTAAAGAACTGTATATTTTTTTGTATTATTTGTGACGTTTGAGGCTGGGAGGCAATATTCAACAACACTAAGTTGCTGGCTGAAACAGCACATATCTTTTATAAAAGCATCAAGTACCTAACTAATTCCATGTATGAAGTCAGACACTGATGGTGGAGTTGAATGCTGCTCTAAATCACCCCAGATGTTTTCTATCATGTTGAGGTCAGAACTCAGACTTGTCCATCCAAGTCTTATTGGAACACCTCAATGCATTAATTTGAAGTGGGGTGTTCTGATAGTTTTGCAACCTGTTGTATGGTACACAGCACGGGCAAAGATTTTTCATGGATGGATGCAACGTGTCCCCACCAAAATCCAGCAATCACTGATTTGTCCTCACCAATAATTAGATCCAAGGGTGCAGAAATAGCGCTGCATCCTCACCAATAATACGTGCAGCCCAGAGGACCAGGTGCTGTGTGCTGAGTCAGTGGACAGACCTGTGTTCAGGGGTAAGGAGGCATACGTGTCTGGATTGACTGTTTTGGCGAATGCTCAAAACCCCCAACCCAGCACATGCACATCCTGGTCCCCAAAAATATCAAGAGCAAATCTACGCCATTGGTGCACAGCTTGTAAATGATAGTGATCCACTGTAATAAATCTGTTCTTGTGTCGTTACGGTCACCTGTCTGTTTATCTCTGCATTCTTGGCAAATCCCTTTGTTTTTTGGTATAAATGTGTCCATGAGCATATCATTAGGATCATATCAGACTCTTTATATGGATTTATATGTTTAGTCCAATCAGACAATCCAAAACATCTTTCTACTAATAACATGGTCAGTTTGCTCAAAATTACACACTGGGCTGTTTGGTGCTTTTTAGAAGTCTAATTCTTGTATTTTTTAGTCATCAAAAAATGTAAAATTTTGTTCTTTCGCAGAAGAGCATGATGCTGTCTGTCTATGAAAGCAAATTGTTTTGTATTTGTTCACTTTTAATTTAGGATGATTGTAACAGACATGCTTAAACACGGTGCCTTTTATTAAGATTGGGAACCACCAACTGTGCACAGTGGCTGTTATGGATGGGCAAGCATGTGTGTGCGCTGAGGGAGAGGATAAAAACAATAAAGAAAAAAAAATAGAATGGCAGGTCGCCCGGGGAGTCGTGCTGAAGCACTAATAACACTGTGAGGAATTTAGTAATTTTCTGGATGAAAAGCATCATTTAGCTGCAGACAAATTTGTGTAAGGCTCCAAAGTAATTAGAATTTGTGGGTTTGATTATAGAAGGGCATCATCATCTGAGCATTAACTGGCTTTGAATCCAGCAAGTCAGACGTCAGAAGTTAAAAACACAGCAACATTAAGACAAAGGCAAAACTCATTTAAATGCATTTTGAGTTAACGCTGAGAATTCAGCGTTAGATGTAGAAATACTGCATGTTGCTTCAGTCAACATGTAATTACGTTCCATCCATTCATCCATTTTCTTTGATTTAACCAAGGTCGGGTGGCAGAGGTAACAGGTCCTGGAGGGAGACACACTTAATGAGCCCACCTTGTGAAAAAAATTGGAAACACATCCTGTTTTGGTAATAAAGGGACCAGGCAGCCCTAACACTCCATACTCTTGTAGCACCCCCACCAAAAAACTTCAGGGAACATGGTCTAAGAGATGGAGAAAACACACCACAGACCCAGATCCCTGACAAAAAGACCACACTGATCCAGATCTGGGATTCCATTTGCTCCAATAATACCCCTGAAAATTAACTCTGCCATATACAGTAGACCTGGTAGTCCCTCCAGAGAACAACCCCTCCTAGAACATCTAGAAACTCCAATAAGGCATGTATAACTGTTGTTTGGAGCGTAAAAATAAACAACAGTTGGAACTTCTCCTGTATCTTGGAGCCACAGATAGATGACTCACTCATACACCAGAGTGAACTGCAAAACTGAGGTTCTCAGCCAGAGGATTGTGAGTTTGCCAAATCCTGCCCAGTGTCTCTTCCAATCCCTAGTCTGAGTGAGGCCTTCTGCATTTCTGTGGTCCACCTTCATCAAGGTCTTATAAACTCGTGTTTTGACCCCTCCCTACGGAATGATTTGCTGTTGTAGATTATCAGGGGCTGATGCCCCAGACAGCACAGGATCATAACGGTTCTTAATCCTTTGACTGGAACTCAACTTTTGGAATTTACTGTACAAATGAAAAAATTGTTTAAAAAAGTGGAAACAGAAAGATATAAGTCCAAAGAGAGATGTCACAGCTCTCCAAATGTGGAGTAGCCACTGCTCTTAGAATAAAAACTGATTTTGTTTTGAAAAATAAAACAAAACAACAACTCATGAGGTAAAATGGACTTTGGCATGTGAACATAAGAGAGGCAGGAAATCCCAAACAGGATTTGAAGCAGTGAGATGCTCAGTGTTTTCGGTTTGCACTCTTGGAAGATTGTGCACTTGCGTGGGTGAGTTTGTAGAGTGCCTGCCTACAGATTTCTGTAGGAAAGAGATTTTACAAAGGACTTTCCACAAAAACCTGTCTGCAGTAGAGCTGATGTTAAGCTCTCTGGGTGACTTGAACAGTTTTTGGGCCGTCAATCAAAAATCATAGCGTTGCTTGAAAGGCGGTCTTTAGTGAGGTCTGTTAGGACTCTGACCTTCATAGTAGAAATCAGAAGTGGACAAAGCGTGCAGAAAACCTGCTCACAGGGTTTTTATTTTTCTTTATTTGGTCCCTTCTGCTCACATAATTAGAAAAGGAGATTGCACTTCAAGCATTAAATTCTCTGACACCAGGGACTATGTGTGATCTGTGTGTGATGTAACACAGTCCACTGTCCCAGAAACAAGTTCCCCCACTGAAGACCCTGAATTATATGAAATATCAGCCTCCCCTTAACGTTCCACAACTTATAGTAACTTTTCAAATCACATCAAGCTTTCTGGGTTGATCCTCTCTGTTTCTGTATTAAATGATAAGTGTCGGGGGCTTTTGTCCCAATTCCCCTTTCTGTATTTCTACATCAGAGATGTCAAAAGAGGCTGGCAATGTCTGTCCCATTTTAAAAAGGTTCCCCTTCTCTTACCTTGAAGGACATTTGCTTTTTAGGCCAAAATATCACAAAAGCACAGCAGACCTTCTGTTAAAATGTCATTATATTAGCAAAGACAGGACAAATATTTCAAAACTATTTCTCAGCACAGCATATCAAATAACACTAGTCTTCATATCTATGCCGCACATTTTTGGGCGATGATTCAGAGTCTGGGGAAATTTCTCGTATAAAGGCCAAAATCAGAAACCGTTGTTGGAATTTAAGTGACCTTGGAACATTCAGGCTGCACTACATTATTTTTATATTTTACTCAGAACAATCCAGGGAGGTACCTGAAAGAAATACATGGGAAGGAGCTCTGAATTCACTCTGAAGTTATGCAAAATTTATCTGGCTGCAAGTTCATCTATGATGGTCAAAAAGACAGTAGACACGCTGAGAGGAGCCCAAATTTATATTGTTTTTGTAGAGAATGCATGTAAAGTACTTGCAGACACAAAAGCCAGTATGTGTGATAGTCTGAACCATCACAAGTCATGACACGAGTGACTTGCGTACATGTGACTGTACTGTTAATGCAGATATTTCCAAATATTGGGACTATTTATTGTGAAGAAGGGGCCGAATCAAAAGGCCATGTTCTCTATTTTCTGGTCTTTCTAAGTTCCACCTTCTCTCTTGATCATGGGTTTTGAATTGTGACTAAAAGAATATAAAATCAAATCAAATCAAACTTTATTTATATAGCACCTTTCATGCCACAGCGAGCAACACAAAGTGCTTCATTCATAAAAGAAATGAGCTTCCTTTGTAGGCTGGCTGGGCTCAGCTTTAAAGATAAGGTGAGGAGAATATTATTAGGAACGGGCCTCTAGAAACAAATTTGTAGCAAAGTGAAACGAAGCAAGATGTAACATCTGTGAGCCTTCCAACATTTGCTGTTATCTAGCTGATGAGATCTGATTCTGAATGCAAAACCACTCCAGCTGGGAAATGTGTGAGCTCACATTCTTTCTGGCATTAAATTGTAGCAGGCTTCTCCTTCAAGTGGAAATGTGCTGCCATAGCAGTGAAATAAACAAAGAAAATACGATGAGTCTACTCCTTATCAAACAATTGATAAGATCTGGTAATTGCCTTGGAATTCAGCATGAGTAATGGTGTTAATTGCTCTGTTCAATGAGCAGACTAACAGTATCTAAGTGGCTGATCAATGCCACATTAAACTGAACATGTCAGTGAACAAACTTTTCAAACAGTCTTCTTTTGTCAGACAATATTCAAGCTACAGATTTGGATATTATAGATCATGTTTATTCACCAGTATAGCATCCAGCCTGTGTCGCTGGCAGTGTTCTCCTCCTGCTGGTTTGATTTTACATCTTGAAATGACGTTTGAGTGTTTTTTTGTTTGTGAACAGATGCAAGCAAACAATTGTTCGGTCTGATATCTGATTAGTGTTCCTTTTACAGCCAAAGCCATTATTAAAGATGAGGCAGAGCATGAATAATCTTCTGTCCTTCAACAGTTTTGATGTATAATGTTGTGAAAAACTGCATGTACTAAAAGCATGTACTAAAAGCACAGTGGATCAATGAAAAAGTATGTACTTCAGTCTACAAATGGGATTTATCTCCTTCCTCCTGCTGCTAAATACCATGAGCAAATGGTACTGTGCCAGTAAGTGTTGTGGGAAATAATTAATGTACCAATCAAAACCTCAGGGACCCCTGGACAAAGTGTCCACCCCCTCACAGACCCCATTTCAGTTAAATACACCTATGTCAAAGCAGTACATGTGAAATGCACCTTCAGAGACCAAATTTAGTTATTCTGATCAGGTAGAATAAGGAGGGTGAACCATCTTGTTTCTACAAAATGTCTTCATACATTATACTCAGGGGTGCACAAAATGTTTTCATTGAGGTTCTCAGGGGAGAGCCTGGCGCTGGTGTTTGGTACCGGTGCTATGTGTGTGCTGTGCGTGTGTGCAGGACCTGCTGCAATTGTGTGTGTCGCCGTTGCTGTGGGCGTGTCTCTGAGGTGCTGCGCGTGCGTATATCGTCGGTGCTGAGCATATGTGTTGCCATTGTTGTGCGTGTGTCGGAGGTGTTGCCAGTGTGTTTCTATTAGCTTCAGAGAACATGGGATCACTCATTCACTGCGCTGCAACAGGATGTGAAGCTTGTCAGATCGAGGGCTGCGCCATCGGTACCACGAAAGCGCCGGTCCTTAAAGGTGCGTTCGGGCTGTCGGTTCTGGCACACGTGCATGATATCTGGTGCGCTTGCGAACTGGTGCACCAGTTATGTGCACCTCTGATTATACTATATGTGTATCCTTATCCTGCATACTGTAATATGATCTGGGGTAGTACCTTCTCTACTACTCTGGATCAAATCGTGCTTCTCCAGAATGTTAGAGCAGCTACTAGATCAGAACCATCTTCTGTTTCTTTATTTCAGACACTAAATATGTTGACTATTTATCAGTGAATATTCTTGAAATATGTGACTTCCTTTATACAGTTTTATTTACAAACATAAAATACCCAAACAGTTTAATACTTTTTAAAAAAGCATATTCATCCATCCATTCACAAGATACAAGACTGTTAATGTGTCTTCAGCCTCTGAAATATCTGTCTGGTCTAGGACAATTTTCCAGCTGCTATAGGGGCTCGACTCTGTGGAACCGTTCTTTCCTTTGGTAAGTCGGTGTTCTGCTGTGGAAGCTTTTCAAAAACTGTTTAAAAAACAATTTAATTAAGAGAGAGCATAGCATAGTCAGTATTTAACTTTATATACTGCAGTTATATTCTTGTTCTAGACGATTTATGGAATTGTTTTGGGGTTTGTTGCTTAGTTTTTTTTTTACATTTATCTTATTACTTACTGATAATAATAATAATAATAATAATAATAATAATAATAATAATAATAATAATAATAACTTTATTTATATAGCACCTTTCTCAGGCCAATGGCCACAAAGTGCTTTACAATAAAAACAATTATAAAAACACAAAGGATAAAACTTGATAAGAACATAATAACAACAAAATAAAAACTTGATAAGAACATGATAAAACGCAAAATGAAAACATGATAAAACAAAAACATCATGCAACTTAAAATCAGTTAAAAGCGAGCCTGAATAAATGAGTTTTCAACTGTTTCCTAAAAGAGTCAACAGAATCCAGGCTACGCAGAGGAGGAGGTAACGTGTTCCATAATCTTGGAGCCACTACTTTAAAAGATTTATCTCCCCTGGACTTAAAATGTGATCTAGGAACCTCCAACAGCCTCTGACTAGCAGACCTCAGACTACGAGGAGAATTGTGCTTGTGGATTTTATATGATGAAATATTATTGGTGGAGGCTTTAGAAAAGTCCAACTGGCTTTCACCACCTCCTGCAATGTATTTGAAACTGTTGTCTTGTTATTGTGTTGATGTCATTTCTCTCTCTGGGGTCCTTGTTGTGGGAGAATAGAGATCCCTGTTCAGGTCTTATTGTAAATGTGCAAATGTCTGCAGCAGACACTATTTTAATCAGATACATCAGTTTGTGCAGATTTGTGGAAGTTGTGGTGAACTAATAGGATGCCTCATGAAACATGATCACTGAGCAACCTGTAGACACGTGGTTTCAACTAAACCAATTTGTAAATCAATCAGTACAAATGTTTTGGTTCCTGTCCTGTTTTAGAATGTAGGGTCTCTTCATGTATATTTGATATACAGTGTGTTCAAACACTCCTACTCTTGTGTTTTTTGCTGCTCGTCCCTGTAGTGCAGTCAGCCCTCTGGCTCTGTGTCCAGTTTCTAGACTCTGAATGTCTTTCTACTTGATTGAGCTCAAAGCTGAATGCATGTCAGCTACATGTAGGACTGATGAATCATCCAGAAAAGGAAGCTTGAGAGGAAACTGAACAAAAACAAAGCGCATATGTGATCTGACTTTTTCTGTGACTGACTTACAGTGACTTCATGATCCAGTTCATCCCTCAGCCCAAACATCTTAAGCTTTGTTCACTCTAACTCATTGAGGTAAGGTAAAATGATCCTCTGCTTTAGGAGGGAAGGTAGACAATGAGGAAATATTGGCTGGGGAAGAAACAGGAAACACAGAGAGGGATGATGGTCTTCTGAGAGAATCAGAGCTGAGGAGAGTGTACATTCCTGAGAGGTTTGTGTTTGGCATGGAGGAGGTGAGAGCTGGAGGGTGAACCGGCAGGTGGAAGGCAGCCGAGTATTCAGATAGAATCTTGCAGGAGAGCAAACCACTGAGCAGTGAGGAGACAGGAGGAGCAGGAGAGGGTCTGGTACTGTGGAGACAGTGAGAAGGTTTAGTCCACATACAGAGCCAGAGGTCAGGACGAGAACTGCCCAGGGGGGTAAGCAAATGTGTTAACATTGGCCTGGTTTACACAAGTTGTGATGGAATAGATGGGTGTCAGCTGGGACCAAACCTGGGACTGAACCCAGTCTTCAGTGGATACAGCAATAGCTGCAGTGTGAGATTTGTGGGAAAAAAGCAGGGGGATTTCTTTACTTACAGCACAAGGTCTTCGGTCTAGGGGGAGGGTGTGTGACCAGTGTCCAGTGAAAGGTCTCCAGACCCAGTGCCCCAGACACGCCCCCTACCCCTGGACCGGAGGTCGGAGCAAGTGGTCCAGGTCCTGACAAATGACACCCTGAATGACTGTCTTTGAGTTGCTCTGACTGTGAGACCAATAAAGCAGAAATGAAATGCTTCAGTTTAATAATGACTGCAGCTTTTTACCAAACCACGCTTCTAAAAGTTCCCACCTGACTTACAAAGAGAAAAAAAGTAAGACAAATCCTGCTTCAGGCTCCAGAGAACACTCCATCTGTAAAACTGTATCTTGTTATCCTGCAGACGCCTGATTTGAATGTTGTACCTGTTGCTTTGCAGCGAGGCGTCTACAGCTAGAATTCCTTCATGTTCACACCTCTAATGTTTTACAGTCATTTCTCAGCTGCCACCTTAAAGGTGAGGTTTATAACAGAAATGTCTGTGAAATCCTCTCAGTCATGCTTTTGCACAACATTGTTTCCAGGAGTAAAACTAAAGGAAATTTGTTTTGACAAATCCTGTGTGCTTGTTCACAAAAGTACAAAGTGTATCACAACAAAAGAGAGGAGGTGTTAGAGCTCAAGACAGGAACAGAAACCCAACAGCTCTCTCAGGTTTTCATGGAATGAAAGTAGTGATGTCATCTCTCTCATTTGATGCTCACTGTGTTAAAGCAGGACACAACAGGATGTGTGAATTGAGGGTCTCTGAAAAAGATTAGAAGTTGGATATCACCAAGGTCCTGAAAATATTTGATTTGCACTAAATGAGCTTCCCCGGGGAATAAAGCGGTTCTAATGTTTTATTTGAGCTTCATGTCTTCTCGTCTTGGTGACCATGGGGGGTTAAAATGGACCAGGACTGTCCAGGTCTTCATCAAAGGACACATTTTCAGTAATTAACCTTTTTCATGCTGAACTCATTCATGTGTTTGCAGTGTGCAGACTTCAGATGCTCTGCTTTGAACTGCGTTGCACACAGAATACAGCTTATACTGGAAGGGCCTGTGACAACACATCAACATAGGAGGGGTCACACTTATTAAACTTTGTGTGTGTCTGCAAACAAGTGAAGGCTCAACAGCTTTAATCAAACACATACAGTACATATTTATTTGGGACATAAGTATTTGATCCCCTGCCAATTTATGTGTTTCTAAATCTATATTTGTTTAGTTATGGAGCATATACAGGACTAAAAAGCACACGATGCTTCAGCTCTGATGGAGTTCAGCTCTGGCCTGTTATACTTTACAGTGTCCACCAGTGATGTCCACTGTCCCTTCTCTAAATGACATGTCCTACAAGCTGCCATCGTGACTGCAGTCAGAGATCCAGAAGAACTGATTTGAGTAAAAATGAAACCATGAACATAATCCCATGCTAAGTGGCTGCTGTTTAATTTCATATTGATGAATGAACTGCCCTGGCTGCTGCTCAGAACAATGGTTTCTAATTAGAGCGACACTAATTGAGGACACGTTGATTGGCTGCTGGGTGATCATAGAAAGACTGTGGATCAGCAGAAGAGCTGTTTGTGGAGAAAACACTTTAGGTCTGATTGATGGGAGCTTGTTTGGTTGAGATCAGTAAAGTTTCAGGAAACATCGACTGTCTTTGCTACTCTTCACATGGCAGTGTGGCAGGAGGAGGAAGTGTCTGAAATGTGAGGAGGAGATGGCATCTTTTATAGTGTCTGTCAGGCTGGGTAGCAGCAGAGAAAAGACACATAAACTGTGTTGTCTGAATATGAACTTGTTTTTTAGTCCCTTCACTTTGCAGCTGCGTTGACATGTGGAAACCTACTCTGTTGTTGTCAAAACCTAAAATAGAGTTTCACTAAACTGGGATCACTACAGCAGTTCTGACCAGGGGAGCTGCACTGAGGGCAAAGACGATGTGGGGGGTGTCAAGACAATCCCTTTGACGTCCTCTACTCCTTCTCCTGAGACATAAATACTACTGGCTCTCAGGAGACAGTCAATAGTTCAAGTTTAAAATGAGTCACAAACAATGCAGGTCACTGACAGATGATTTTTGTCCTGGCAGCAAATGTGCACGTTTTCATACATAATACTAAAACCCTACTTCGTGCCTGGATCAGGCATGGACCTGAAAACATTTGAGTCCTTGAGCTTTTACTGGAAGATTATGAATACTGTAAGTAATAAAACATACAGAATCATGTCAAAAGTAGGTGAAATACTTGTTTTAGAAAGAAATGTTTAATGACAAACGAGACTAATGAGTGAAGGTTGTTGCTCTCACAGCAGGACGTGTTTTCTCTCCGTCCGTTTCAGATCAAATCATTTAGTTTGATCTAGTCAGAGGAAATAGAGTTAAAGGTCAGTCAATAGTGCCATGTCTCTCACTCTGACTCAATGTAATAAAAGCAGTATTAAAGACACTTGGATTAAAGTGTAATCCACCTCTGACTCTAATTCTTTTTGATTTGTTTGTATTATCTATCCCCGGCCATCTCTTTCTTTCTTTTTCGCTATCAGTCTAACAGTTTTGAGATCGTCTTTGTTTTTAAAAAGTTATTTTGTTTTTACTCATCTTAGAAATAAACTTTTTACATAAACAGGAGGATTTCTTGGAGCATGTCTTGTGAGCGTGCTTGTTTTGATCATCATCCACAGAAACCTGTATTTCAAGTCCTCCCAAAGCAAAGACCTTTCCTTGACCATGCCTAGAAATGATGTCCCTATTATCAAAAAAACTGTGCCAAAAGGCAACACTGGTGGGGTTTTACACATCTCAAAATCAAGTCTGACATAATTAAAACTAGTGCTCTCACTCTAGTTGTACAGAGATCAAATAGTCCCTAATAAAAGACTCTAAACCCAGTATTCCCAAAGCCCCCAAATATGTTTTAAACACCAAAACCAGTTCTGGAGTTTTCTTATAATTAACCAGCATGCAATAAAGCTAGAAGGTGCAATATGTGGTGGATCTTTACATAAGTTAGGATATAGCAGCTTTCACTCGGTGCGCTTACATGCACATCTAGCATGATCTAGTTTGATCATATGTTAATGAACTGGGAGTCTTTATCCTAGTTTACATGTCTGTTAGAAAACCAAACTCTCAAATGAAGTTCGCTCCACTCCGATACGATAGGGGGCGACATGCGCCCTTTCATGTCAGCGTTTTGCCCGTTGTTTTCTTCGAGTTTAAAAATGCTTGTTTTAATGCTTCCATCAGGCACAAATTTGCTCGGGCGACCTTGTGTGTCTTGCGCTGGCAAACTGTTCATTTGTTTTTGCTGCCATCTCTTTCTACCACTGCTGATTTGTTTGTAATCCCACTTCCGTGATCTCATCACACTGGAAGTGGAGCGGCCAGCTGGTCTCAGCACGACTGAGCTGTTTACATGTAAATTAAATCGAGCTACAACCGCATCATCTGAGTGCTTCAGCTCGATTAGATCCAGTTCGTCTTCAGCCAGATGAACGTGTTTACGTGCATTTAAAACAAAACTTCGTTGATTTAAAGGTGCTATAGGTAGTTTGGTAAACAATGTAGCTTAAATTATTTTTTTCATGCCTCTTAACAACGTTCTAACATAGTATAGCTATAAATATGGTATATTATGCAGATTAAAATAAAAAAACTGAAACAAGTTAGTAAGGTGGTTTCCTCGCAGTTCTCTACAAACCTCAGCCAATCACAAGTTTCGGACCAAAAGCAACCATTGGACAATCCGGCTGTCTGTCTCGCCGAAGCGCCTCACTTCCTCACTGCTTGGATCCTCCATTAATGCGTGCTGGAGCATTTTTCAGCAGAACATCCCGGAAGTGAGAGAAGGACAGAAACAGTTGGCTGTTAGTGCTTCAATTTTAGAAATAAATACCAGAGTCCCCAAAAAGAGAAACACCTTTTCAGCTAGCAGAAAACTAAAAACGATTGGACATAGAAAGAGGAAAAACCAGGGTGAACGTTAGCATAGCGTTTCAACGGCTGGTGTTTTGCATTCTATTGTTTACTGTGGCGATGCGATGTTCCATGTCCGGGGGAGGTGTGGTCTAGGGATTATAGCCGATGGGAGGGGTGAGAACTCTGAGACGTGTTTGTGTAAATTAGCTAGCTATACCTAGCTTGTTTGAAAACTAACTAGAGCAGCTTTAGGGTAATAGTTTGGTTTTCTGATGTGCGTGTAAACGCATTGATTGTCAGACTATGACTTTTAGATTGTTGAAGTTTAAACACCAGCAATGTTAAGAACAGATCATGTCTTTACTTTATAACTCAACCATCCAGAATCAGGGACGGTTCTGACAAAGCCTGCAGAACACACACTGTATCTGTGCTTTACTGTTTCATTCCACTTTGCTGTGGGAAATAATGACCTATTATAGAAATAATGTTTCCAGCAGTGAATTTGTTCTCTGTCAAATGACAAATTTATCCCTATCAGATTGCTTTTTTTACTCCTGCAAAGACCTGATCCGATTCAAAATGATGGAATGGGTTCATGTTGATTCTTCAGGTGAATTAAAATGACCCCAGGTTCTCACTTAAAATACAGAACTGAATTACATGAACTCTAGACAGTATTTAGTTCTATTACCTGGATATGTTCTGTCGTCAGACAGCAGATTATCAACACAGAGGAATTCACTTTGACAGGAGTTATTTCAAGATATTTAATCTTAGTTTTATTTGGGAATTTTGCTGACTATATTTTCAGATCCCCACAGTCCGTGTGTATCTGTGTGCCTTATTTGAACTAGTTGTATAAAACATCAGCCCCAGTCTTTCCGACCTTTGTATTATATTTACAGAACAACCTTTTTTTGGAGAAAAAAAACCTTACATTTTAAAAAGGGGAATCCCAAAAAACAATTCAAACACTCATCCAAAAGACTCGCAGTAGTGTTGAGAATATTTAAAACTTGTTACATTTGAAGAATACATCATGATACTATTTTTATATAAATGTAAAACTAAACTAAGATTCTTGGACATGTGACTGCATAACAAGGTGAGCTCTGGGACTGAAGTGTCTCATCGTCAGCAGCTCCATCTGGGAAAACTTCAAATGTTCAATATTATCAGTCTACCATTAACATTAGCCAATACTGTTATTAAAATGTAATATCGCAAAATATCAGTATTGGTTTTTGTAATGACACACATAACCTTTACTTACCATGCACATATTTTACATCAAACTGTTGGGCTACTTCTCCTCTCTCTCAAAATGTCAAACTAGAACTAATCTGATATGTAGTTTTTGAGATATTTTTATTTATTTGGCACACCTTGCATTAAATCCTGTGCCTTCAGCATTTCCCAGCCAACCTTGAACGCAACATTCATTGGCCCACACTTGATGACATCATCAAACCACGTCATTACTTGCAGCATATCATGTAACATGTAAGAGGACTCGCCTACCTGTCTTTGGTTTGGAATTATTTCAAAGTGTCTCCAGACAATAAATATGCCGTTTGTAATTGAAGCAGTTGTCATATTTTGCACAGAAAGTAGTTAAAGTTTAAGTATGCATGATAGAGGTATGGGATGTTGGTTACCTCAAATGATTTTGTTTTTCTTTTTTTAATGAGGGGTACTATGCTTATATCGGTATCGGTTTATATTGGTATCAGAACTTAAGACTTAGACAATATCGGAGATCAATAAAAAAGCCAATATAGAGCATCCCTACTTCAAATGAAAAAGATAGATTATACTAATTTTACTATTATCAAGTTCAAAGTGTTAAATCTTAGTTTTCATGCAGTCGTTTAATGTGACTCATTGCTAATACAGACAATAAACTGAAACTGCGTTTCAGCTTATTTCTGGCCCAATATTAGTTAAACTAGGGGTGCTCAGTACGTTGATCCGTCATCTGCAAAGGCAGTGCTGCATATCCCAAGACATCAACAATCCTGTAACATTCTACTAATGAATGAACACGTAGCTTTTTCCAGTTCTAGAACTGAATTGAATGGGTTAGAGTGGCTGTAGGCGCACCACCCAAAGGGAAAAGATGCTGAAAAAAATAAACACGCAAATGCTAAACTCCGCTTGTAATCACTTTTGCTAACTCCCAGTAAGTTCCCACCTTACACCTGCCCACATGCCTCCATTGTCATGACAACCACCTGATGGAAAGCTCCACAAGGAAACAGAGGGCTGTGCTGGCTGCAGCAAAGTGACATCACTAACAAGCTACTTTTAAAAGGAATTTAAAAACGAGTGGTGGAGTAAAAAACCGGCCCCCACCCAAACAGACAACACCAGCCCACCGGGAATTGTCCCAATCCTCCCAATTAGCCACTCAGGGACTGTGTGCACTGTGCAGCCCTATATACATACACACACCTGATTTAGATGAACAAGTCATTAACAGGCTTCTGCAGAACCTGATGACATGCTGAGCAGGTAATTGAGTCATTTAAATCAGGTGTAGGCCAGAGGGCCTTGAGGACCTGGTGGTGATTCTCTCTCTCTGTGTGTGTGTGTGTGTGTGTCTGTAGCCCCTCCCCTTTTGCTCAGTGTGACTAGACGAATCACACATCATGTTGAGACCAGTCTCATTCAGCTTGATTTAAAAAAACTGAATGAAAAAAGTAGTGGCTTCAGCTGTGATGGTTCACGGCTCTAAGAGTTGTCTCGTTTGTGACTGAGACTTCTCTATTATCATATAACTCTAGTAGGTCTGTTTTACAATCCTCATATAAAACAGATCACACACACACACACACACACACACACACACACACACACACATACATATTTATAAAATGTTTGTTAATGTGCATTGCTTGTTCTGATGGCATATTGACATGCATGAGGCATTTGTCATTATCCTTGATAATATTGATCAGCCATCAAAGGATCATGTAGTTAATGCTTTATCCACTGTCTATCATCAGCTGTAGGCAGTAATAATCCATAATTAATCCCCTCTTGACACTTGAGCTGTTGCTGTCATAAATAGTTTAGAGTGCCTCTTGACTCACTCTAATGAATCAATGTTCAGACTTTACCTGTTAATATTAATGCAGTGCTCTGGTGAAATGTATGAATATTTTCCACATTGGCACTGCACATGATTTGATTCTTTCAGTTTTTAAAGACATCGCAGATTTGTGTTAACTTTTTCAATATTTGACTGTTTGTAATATTTAAGAGTATTCCTTCACTTATACATGACTACAGCTGCATCATGTTTCTTTAATCATGTCTTTCATGTCTCTATGAGTTTCTTTCTGTTCCGACTCCTGCAGGAAGGAACAGTCACAGGTCTGAGTGGCGCTGTGTTTCTGAAAGCTCACAGGTGTGAATAAACTTCTGCAGAAATAGCTCCAAACACTGAAATGCAAATATTTCATTGCCCTTTAGCTTCTGATATTACACTGATATTTATCTGTGAATCTAGGAGACATAATGTTTACATTGCATGATGAAGGAACAAGAATCAAACTGCCTATTTTTGCATTCTACATTAAGTGGTGTTATTTATCTTTAATTACTATATTTTAAAATAAAAAAAACTGACTTATGATTTGTACTTATAAAAAGAACTGTTTGTAAATGAAAAATTACTTCTATAAAAACTGGACACTTCATGACTGTGAAAGAGATGCAGGTTTAACCCAGACCTATAGAGATAAATACAATGATGAGAATGTTATCAGAACAGTCTGTTTTTAAGGTTTAAAGCAAGGATGTCCAAAAGTTCAGTTCTACATATAATCAAGCTGACTCTGTGTTCACAAGAGCAGCTATGAAATTTTGGAGCTGTGTTACAATGGTAGTAACCAGGGGCGTGCAAAGCAGCTGGTCTTTGTATTTGTTGAGGGAGGAAAAGTATTTGTATTTGTATTTGAGTAAAATTCAAAATAGGCATAAAAAGCCAGTTTTTTTGCGTTACATTTCTAATTTAACTTATAGTGCAAGTATTATTTAATTATCTATTATAATATTATAGATAATGCAATATTTATTTTACAGTCTCTATTCTTATTTTCTCATTTTTAAATATTGTATCCTTATGTGAATGTGTTTGTTCTTGACTTGTCGTTGCTTTGCAGCTGGTGCACCCATTTCTCCACTGAGGGGCAAAAAATAGTTTTTTATTCTATTCTGTTCACCCCATGAATAAACAGCATAACACATAATATTAACCTATAAAAAGAGAAAGGAGACAGAGAAAAGAAGGTAAGAAAGCTGATGTGGGACAACAGTTGGGTCTCATCTTATACCAGGGGTACTCATGGGCCGGATTCGGCCCACAAGCCTCATATTTCTGACCCTCATGCTGGACCTGCACATCTCGCCCTGCCTCTCCACTACGCAGGTCATCATTACAGGCTGAGGAGCTGCAGTAGCAGCTGCTGTCCTTAAAGGTCCCATGACATCGGTTTCCATGTTTTCTGACTTATCTATCATGTTGCAACGTTGAGTTCTCACCTTAAACCTGCCTGAAAGAGCAAAAAACGGGGTCCATCTGTCTCTTAGTACAGCTAGTGAGAAGCTCTTCAAGATTTCAGACCCAGGTTTCAAACAGTTTTTTTCACTCCAGCCCGCTATGAGGTCATAGTGATCCGGACTTTCTTATATGGTCAATTCTCCGCCCACATGCACGTTCACGACAACTGGAGCGAGGCAGTGCCGCCGCCATTGCCCATAGACCGTGTAGTGTTTAGTTTCAGTTTTGTTTCTCTTTCACGTGACAACACTGCCCCCTACTGCAGCAGAAGTGCCAGGCTGCCAAATAAGGAGAAACCCAGCAGAACCGGAAGGCGGCGCTTTCTTCTGATCTCTGAGTTGCTCGTTAGGAAATAATTACAGCGTATTTTGAGTTATAATGGTGCAACGCTGATCTAGAGGCATCAAAGATTACATCTGTTTAATATAAAGTGATTTAAATATGGAGTCACAGGCACTTTAAGTTCCATTCTTAATGAACCTGCAGCATTTGTGTGGGCCGGCAGTGGGTGGTCCAGGAGCTGTAGCTACGCCCCCTAATCCCCAACCACGCTCCCACGCACCACGGACACGTTTGTGGAGTTTAATGTGTCTCTTTAAGGTTTGTAATTGAGTTCCCTATGGTACTTAAGAGAAGCCGCCTGATAAAATGAACAAAGTCTGATGGGATCCTGACTCCTGAACTTCACTCGCTCACTCTTCCAGGCATGATGCACTGCGGTCTCATGAGGAAACACAGCTGTTTGATATAAAGTTTTTGTTATTCCAGAATACAATTTTTTAGAGTATTTGTCCGAATATGGTATTGGCATGGAAAAACCCATTATTTGTGCCTTTCCAAATACCATATCGGGGTTCGGCTAGTAGTAACACACTTCGGACTTGGACAGTTCATCAATCCTATAGAAAACCTATTTTTTTGTCCAAACTGAGGCTGTTCATGAAGCCATCTACAATGGGTTAGATAGTGATTATATAAGTTAATTGTGAAATCAATCAACAATTCTTTGTATGACGCTGAAGTTATGATGGCCATAAGTGGGCAATTAGCCCTGCGTTTATTGCACTGAATTACACTTTACCTGACATTAGCTCCTACATTTACACTAAGTGGCTCAGGTCCTGTTGCTTGGCTCCTAGAAGAGCTGACAGCTTCTGCTCTGCAGGTAATGTGGTGAACAGGAAGAAGAACAACAGATAATGTAGGAGCTTTAAAGTGGTTGAAGGTAATTAGCTGGCTGGCAGACGATCAGCAGGTGCAAACAGAATGAGAAAAGAGGATTATTAAAAACAAAAAAGTCAAGATGAAAAGACTAAAGGTTAAAGTGTGATGTGTCTGAGAAATCTTTCTCACAAATATTGATGTTTTTGTAAAACACTTCATCAATATCTAAAAAAACAATCATTTCAAGGTAAATACAATTCTCACGGTGTTGTATTGCTCTGGTCTAATATTACAGTTTGTTTCAGACTGTTCTGGGATCAGTGATGAAACACGATTTAAACTTATCTGATGAACAATGTAGTGATGAGCATATCACCAGAAGAATCAAATCAGTCAAGACAATGTCATGGATTTTTATTAGCTCAGTGCTCCATTTCATCCCCTGGACCTCTGCCTGGGTCTGCTACTCCTGTGCTGAAAAACATAAACACACAAGTGCTAAACTCCTTTTGAACTCTCGTTTTTTCCCAGCAAGTTTCCACTTTGCACCCACCCACATGCCTCTATTGTCATGACAACCAGCTGACCTACAGGTCCCCTAGATAATAAAGGGCTGAACAGGCTGTAGTAAGGTGACGTCACTAACAAAGAATGAGTAGTGAAGTCGGTCCGAGTGACAACAGAAGCTTCAATTCTGTCTGGATGAAGCCAATCATGAGGCTGGAGGTTAACAGAGGCATTTTCTTTTCCTAAGCTCCTCTGAACCTATCTCAGAATAACTGATGACCTCATGTTGATTAAATTATTTAAATAAGATTGGAGGAAGCCTGGATGCTTTACTGACAGAGAATGTTGCTTTTTATTCAGATTTCTCTATTGTCTTTGTCAGGCTAAAATCTTGTGTCTCCATTTTTTTAAATACTTGAGCTTTACTGGTGAAGTGTGAAGAAACGCTTGCAGCTTGTGACAATCCGGGGTTTCATACTTTTAAAAAGAAAAAACATTTTTTCCCATTTTCGAAATACAATGTTTTGCCTGAAAGCAAAGATATATTTTTTTTAAATTTTCAAATTTCATTCATAACTCTTTTCAAAGAACCAGAACAAGAAAACTGCTTTTGAATGAGCTCTGAGCAGCTTTGAGGTGAATATAGGCCTTTGTTTGAAGAAAAAGTTCATCCTTGATCCATTTTAGCATTTTCCACCTAATTGTTGGTTTAAACTCTTATTTCCACTTGACAGTATCCTATAAGATATGAGCTAAATTTCCTTTTTGTTACATTGAATATTGAAGAATATTTTATTATATTTTATTTTATATTCCACACTTGACCAGCTCTAAACTTTTAGGCCTTCAGATCTTATTCTGAACAATTATGCTTGACTTAAGGTAAAATATCAGCAGTGTTTAGATGGATTGCATTGATAGACAGTTCATTCTGATTGTGCACATGCAGTTGGTTGATCAGTATATGTACTATTGTGTAAAATCTTTCTTTTACAGTCGAGGCCGGATGTAGGCATGGGCAAGGGGGGCATTGCCCCCCCAAATTTCATGACTGCCCCCCAAACGCGATTGCATGCAGAAATAACAAATTTCAAAAATATTTCAGTGAAAAATGGTCAGAGTGAGCGCTCTCTTCCGTTTGTCCTCATTCAAAGTAGCTACTGATGAATGGCACAGAAAGAAAGAAAAACAAAAAACACAAAAAAGAACAAAGAAACAAAACAAAAAACACAAAGAGATAAAATAAAACTAGACAAAAACCCCAAAAAAGAACAAAAACCACAAAAAAGAACAAAAAACACAAAAAGATAAACAAAACAAAACAAAAAACACAAAGAGATAAACAAAACAAAACAAAAAACACAAAGAGAAAAAAAACTAGACAAAAACCCAAAAAAAGAACAAAAAACACAAAAAAGAACAAAAAACACAAAAAGATAAACAAAACAAAACAAAAAACACAAAGAGATAAAATAAAACTAGACAAAACCCCCCAAAAAGAACAAAAAACACAAAAAAGAACAAAAAACACAAAAAGATAAACAAAACAAAACAAAAAACACAAAGAGATAAACAAAACAAAACAAAAAACACAAAGAGATAAAAAACTAGACAAAAACCCCAAAAAAGAACAAAAACCACAAAAAAGAACAAAAAACACAAAAAGATAAACAAAACAAAACAAAAAACACAAAAAGATAAACAAAACAAAACAAAAAAACACAAAGAAGAAAAAAACTTCTTCGAAAAAGAAAACATTTTAGCATGTCCAGACTCGCCCCCCCCCTGATATTCTACCTGCCCCCCTTAATAGGACTGGCTAGATCCGGCCCTGTTTACAATACAGTTATTGACAAAAATACATTTAAGGCAGGCAAATTCTACCTTTAGGGTAGCAGTCTATTTTATTTCTAAGAGAAAGGAGCTCCAGTTTACATCTCCAGTATTGTAGACAGAGTCCTAAATAAGGTCCCTTCAGCCAAAGGGGTCACACATATCTAGCTGCAGTAACAGTGTTCTATGAAGACGGGCAATAGAAGACACATCTATAACACTACTTAATACAGGAAGATTAATCTCAAATGGCATACCTTCATTCCAAGTGAAAAATGTTTTAACACTTCTAGATATAAAATGGCAGCAACAAGATGCCAAGTAAGACCTCCCAATACACCGTTATGAGCCCCTATAAGAGTTCTGACCTTGTTTTTTAAATATTTAAGGCTTTAATTAGTGAATTATGGCTGCAGCTTGTTTGAGGTCGTGATTAGAAATCTTCAGGTGATGCAAATGTCAGAGCTCGTTTTAATCGTCTAAACTTGTCCCAGCAATCAGAGGCAATGAGCAACTGGATCTTCTAAACAGCTGCTTAGCATTTTACAAAGAACTACATCCACCAGAAGAGGTGTGCGCTGTAAGTCTGAGGGTAGCTGGAGATCTGATTTGATCATTTTTAATGATCAGTTGTCATCTTTAACATTTTGAGTGCAGATTGTGGTGAGTTGTTGGTTGTTTTGTTGGTGGTGTTTGAGCGCTCTGTCTGGATTTTAATGGTCATGAGTGGTGGGTTAGTTTATAGTTTATATTTATAGTTTTGAATAATACTTGTTTATATTGTACTAACTAGTATATCTATTTTTTTGATCTGTAATCGTTTGATTTTAACCAGCAGAAGAGGCTCAGTGGTTTGTAGCTTCATATTTTCTCATTACATTCATCACCTAAAAGCACTATTACCAGTTTAATATAAGGACATCCTGAAATACCACTGTGTGTCAACAGAAACACCATGAATATAAACAGGACAATTGGACCTGCCATATTGGTATTTTATAGTCTGTTAATGCACACTTATCACAGAGCAGATCAACAAGCCATTTAGTTTGAGTATAAAAATAAAACGTCTTCGTCTTCTTCAAAACATTTGTGAGGCTTTTCGATTTCCTCATGTGAGTCCTAGAGATGGTTAAACACGTCGCTTATCCTGCAGCTTTGCTCCAAATCTCCTCTGCTCCCTCTCCTGTTGCCTCTGACACCAGCTGCTGATTCATCCTAAGTTCCTCCTGTCTGCCCGCGCTGTGAGAACACACCGGTATGTCCGCTATATACCAACACAAAAGCTGCTTATTTGATGCTATTATAATGTTCTGCTCACTCAAGAACAAGTCAGCTGCTCTAGCTCTCGTTGTTTTATTACTGAACAGCTGCAGTCAGACCAAAACAGAGCAAAAGAACTAAGGAGGAAGCAGAAACCCTTTCCTTTCTCTCCCCACTTTGCCAGACTCACATGCACAGCCAGTGCCGTTGTCATAACAACCAGCTGACAGACAGCTCTAGAGGTTTCATTTATACACATCAGAAAAAAAAGCATAAACATTATAGAACATCTCAAATATTACCTTCAGTCATTATACTTCAGTCCAGTATGATTTGGTTTCTCTGGACCTGTTAGCAGGTCCAGGTCTCTCAGTCAGATTCAGGTCTCTGTTCAGCTTTTAATGGCTGTTTTGCCACTCAGTATCATTACAGTAAGATGCAGAAAAAAAGGCAGACATCCTTTATGTGAAATTACTGTAAAAAGCTACAAGACAATTTTAATAAAAAATATATAGTTTTTGAATTTAATTTAAATCATTGAAAGCCCATTGGTTACCACTGCAGCCGTCTGGTTTAGGACCGGCAGCTGCAGGAGGCATCAGGTTCAGACACAGAACACGAAGGTTCAATAAACTGTTTATTAAAGTTTGGAAAATAAGTCGGCTAAAGCAGACTGTGTGTGTGTGGGCACGGTGCATGATGGTCAGGAAAAGGTCCTGCAGTTGCTGACATTATTACCTGTCTTTTGAGAACCTGCACGAGTAGCCGGGTGGGGGGATTGTGGGTCTGTAGTTCTAACCTGTAGTTCTGTTCACTGTTTTATGGAACATACTTAAAGTAAGTTACAGGGTTTTCCCAGCTCTTCTGCGTGGCTTTTATTTCACTACAAAACTATCCATTATGTATATTCACATCATTTTGGATAATTATAAATATGATATTAAAAAACACACTGTCTTTCAAGGAAAATGCAAGATGTATATTTCAAATATGACTAATTACTGCTCACACAGCAGCAAAATTATTACATTGGTACAGTTCAAACATTTAATCCTTTAAAATCTTGTTCTATGTGTCTTTTTTAACTTGGAGCGCCTGACTCTTCTAAGGTCTCTGCACGGCCCTGGATGTTACCTTGTCAGAATTACACTCGATTTGTCAAAACTGAGGTCATACTCAGTGCTTTCTATAACAGATTATAATTGTCCATAATCATTTCACAGAACCACAGTTCTAAACATCTAAGGTATTTCTCAGAAATGCATCAGACAAAAGATATGTGTAGTATCTGTACAGATATACCTTCGAGTACGTTATGTACAACTTAACATTGGTATTAATTATTGATGGGCACATAAATATGCAGATTACCTCTATTCTCCTGCCACTTGCCTGCAGCCATTTTTCAGTCTTCCTCTATGAAGCCAAGCCACAATCTCCCTCTAGTTCTCCAGCTAGAAGGATTAATAGAATCCCTGTCAAGGTAGCAGAGATCAATCTCTCTTTCTCTCACTCACTCAACCTCCCCCTGTCCGCAGGAGAGGAGTTTAGAGAATATCAGGACATCTTTGTACTCTTTCTGTTTGGCTAATTTTTATTAAACCTTTTTTTACTGTCATTGAACAAACATTACTATTACATTATAGGATGAGGTGACTGAACACAGTGCAAACAAAGCATGCAATAATACAACATAAAGCTTTCAAAAATGTATATCAGTTAAAAACCAAGAGACTAATAAAAATTACCAACATATAGAAAAAAACAACACAGTGCATATTTAATGTATGGAGGCTATTGATCAGTGAAGGTAGTAAAAGTTTTAGTTCTGCTGATGGCTCTTTGCTTTGCTGCACCTCGGTTTTGTTTCTGCTTTTGAAATAAAGTCACCGTGGGAGGGGCTTCCCAGTGCTTCAGTCTCCAAAAGCTTAGAGCAGAAGCAAAACCGAGGCACAGTACATCAAAACGAGCCCTTCAGAATAAAAGCCTAAATGGTCTGAATAAAGCAGAATTACATGAGAACAAAAAAGGTGTGTCAAATAATATTATTAATTGCTAAGAAGTAAAAATATGTTTTAGGTTTTGAAAAATGAATATGAATTAGTTTATTTTGTTCTTAGTTGGTTTTTGCTTTGTAATTTCACACTTTTGCTTCTGAAATGTTCTTTTTGGTTGCTTTATTTTGACATATTTTGTCTGTAACTGTATATACCGGTACAGTCTCTCCTCTTCTGTTTGTTATGTTCAACTCTTCATTTCTTCGTCGAGCAGTGAGTGCTGCTGAGCCATACCATAAACATGGTCAAATATGCAAATTATGTGCAGTCATTTAGCAACTTCTTTCAACTTTTAGGCAGTTTGATTTCTCCTTTCCTTACTGAGGAGTTGGTCTTGATGTCACACAAAGCAGAGAAAAGTGTCAGCAGTTTTCCCAGCATGCAGCAGAGCTACAGTCTGAGCGCAGAGAGTGACACACACAAACACAAGAAGGACAGCGCTAAGAGATCTGCAGTTATAGTGGCAGAAGAGACTCAAACCGAATCAGGAACAAACTAGAACCTAAAAATACATCAACACGAGCTTCTCACCTAACTGCTTTGGGACATGCCCGGTAAAATGTCAGTGAATTTCAACCTTGTTTCCTTTTTCCGTAACAACTTAAAAATGATTCATAGCACAATATAAGAGTGGCTAGGCTGCCTTAAAAGCAGCTCAGTATGTAATATAGTGAATTCAAAACAGAGTCCAAGAGATTTAACAGACTCCGGCCTGATGCTTGCTGGTCTGTTGTGCAGCAATATTTATGCAAAATATGACCTTCATGGAAGATTCACTGGGGAGAAAACCTGCCTGTATCCTCAACACGATTTCCACGTCTCAGTTTTACAAATCACCATCAGAATCCTCTCCATATGATAAAAAATATAAATAAGACTGAAGCCATTAAAACCTGACAATTCATATTTTTATTGAACTATTTTTGGGTCAATGGCATAATTATTAGTTATTTTTTGTGATTATACAGCAGTACAACAGTATTTAAATGAAAACACTTTATAGTCCACGACTTAGAAAAGCGCTCCAGGGATCACAAAGTCAACACACCGTTTGTCTCCTCCCCGATCCACAAAGTACTGGACCCTTCATGCTCCTGCTGCAGGCCCACAGGTGGATTTAATTTGATTGATTTATGTTTATATATCTTCAACCAGATACATTGTTTCTTGTTAACTATATCGCTTTGATAATCAGTATAGATCCCTTGATTATCTAAAAGAAATGATTAGCAAGAAACATTTTTGAAGTTCTTTTTATTCAGACATGTAATGATGTGAGGAAAGTTTTTTTAATTGAGCTTTTCCTTGACATGTTTCAACCCACAGCTCAGGTCTTCATCAGAAGTGTCACTGTGTTTGTGTGACGCGTCTTTATCAGCTGTTCTTCTGATGGGCGTGACCGACTCAGATCAGTATGCTGTGTCGGTCACGCCCACCTCCGCTGGATGGTTTTTGGAGAAATCAGCCTCAAATCAGCCATCTCAGATCACTGTAAACAGAACAACCACATCATTGACTGGGAGCACGGGAAAATTATTCACACAAGAAGCAACAGGTACAGACGTTGGATCAGGGAGGCAATCGAAATAAAGAAACGGGAAAAGTGGACCATCATCTGGGACGAGGGGGCCTACCAGCTGTCTCACACCTGGGATTCCCTTCTCCAGAAACCATCCAGCGGAGGTGGGCGTGGGTCGGTCACGCCCATCGGAAGAACAGCTGATAAACACGTGTCACACAAACACCAGTGACACTTCTGATGAAGGCCTGAGCTGTGGGTCGAAACATGTCAAGGAAAAGGTAAATAAAAAAACTTACCTCACAACATCACGTATGAATAAAAAGAACTTCAAAAATTGATCTAAGAAGAAGACGTGATGAACTTCATAAAGTATTAGCAAGAAAAAATGTACCGGTATCTGTATTTTGTTTGAAGGTATATAAACAGAAATATCATTTGCTGTATTTTTCGTCAGACAACATATACTATAAATGTGACAAGAGCAAACAAAAGACAACATTTTAAGTTTGGTTTATGTATGAACTTACCTTGTCAACAACTAGAAGTACAAAACCCTGAATAGAACAAAACCCTTGGTTAATCATGAAAAGAGGAAACAAAGTTAAGAGACTGCTCTATGGATTTAGACCTAAAGCACATGCAAATATCAGCTGAGGCATATTTTTGTAAACAAAGCTGGCTAAATAGGAGACGAAGTACAACGTCACGGTAAAATACAGCAACATGAAGCTGAACTTTAGAGATGGCAGCAAGTGAATGACAGGAATAAATAAGAGTGTGAGTGAGAGACATAAATAGATGATGGATGGAGTTCTTCTCTTTTCCATTTTGATCAACCAAACTTAGAGACTTCTCAAGTATGGAAAGCCCTGACAATTACCCATCGTGTAGAAAAGTAAAGTAGTGACACATCAAGATTGTTTATGTGTAGAAGCCGAGTCAGAACAATAAATGTTTCAGATATACATTTATGTACTAAACTAGGCAACCAGAAATGAAGGTCATAGGTCATTTGTGTGGTGTGTATTATTTGTATATTAATTTCTCAGACGTCTACTCACATGCTTGAACACACCACACACTGACTGCTTCACACATACTGCCTGCCTTCGTTCTCTTTGATCCCTGGCTCATTTAGAGCAGCATCAATCAGCGATGCGCCCTGCTAGCCAGCAGAGCTGGGTTAATGTGATAATATGCAACTTTTTCATATTTTTAAATCTTTTCCTTGAGCCAGTATGTGCTAATATGACCCTTTACAGAGTTAATGAAAAGTCACTTAGCCCCATCTGGTGATTACAGCCGGAATACCACGATTGCAAGATCTCCGTCGCCGTCCCGGTACCCAGGAAGTCACGTGTCTCACGAGGGTTAGGCTAACCCAAAGTGGCTAGCTGTTATGCTAGTGCTGGAGTGTTTTTAGCTCATGATTCCTGATTTTTTTCAATCTCTCCCTGCTTGAACACAGCTAATTTCTTTGAAGGAGTAAATAACCGCTCCTGTAGAAAGCTACGAAGGCTGAGGAGACATTTCAACAGGTAGATTTAGGCGTTTAGAAGCTGAAACAGCATGCTTACTTGTTTAATGCAGTAATTTAAAATGGACACCAGAGGGAGCCCAAAACAAGCAAAACTGCATATTATCACTTTAAAAAGCCATGTGATTTTTTACAGTGTGTTCTAATGCAAAATGTTCTCCAATGAGAGCTGACGAACCATTTAGCCTTAGAGTTTGAGTTTGGGCTAAACCATATGTGTATAACAGTGTTTTACAAGGAGAACATATCAGCTCAAGGCTAAGCTTTGATTCCCTCTGTTGATAGTTAATTTATCATGGACATAGTCATTTACGTATATCAGTGTGATCATCAGACAAGACAGCCTCCCTGAACATGCCTTTATCAGTGGTTTTAAGTCAGTTCTTGAGTATGACAGGTGCTCCTTTAGGCCAGACTCTGATCTTTATGTACAAACTGACAGTATCCTGATAAAGTTCTGTTTACTGAAAAAAACATGAGATATTTGATCTGACTTTCTGGTCAAGGAGCTGCTTTGTAAGCAGTGTGTTAGCTCCTCTGGTTTCAGTGAGCATAAGGTTTCAGAGCCAACTTTCAGTGGAAACAAACTTGAGTGAAAACAACAACATGAGGTGTGTAATTGAAGCCATAGTAATCTATTGTAAAGTAAACATTGAGGAAAAAACGGATAGTATACTTGGTTTGTGTGAGTTCACTTTTGTTGCCTAGCCTGAAGCTTCCTGCATGTCAGTTATCTTGATCTCCAACAACAACTTTCAATTACATTTTTGTGAATTTAAACAAAAATGTCCCCTAAAGCAGAAGATACTGTGTTTTTTGTGCATTACTATTTTTAATTATTGCTTGTCATCTCAGTGCTAATGTATTTCTAGATACCTTTGTCTCTATGGCATTGTTTTTGATTTTGATAAATCGTGTCCCTTTTTTCTTTATTAACAATGTTTTAAGAACTTGCACATCTGTCTGGTCACAACCATGGGTTACCATGGGTGACACTTAAAATACAGTTGTAACATGTTGCACATATCAGTGTACAGTCTTCCTTCTGTTTTGTGTTCATGCTCCTCCCACACTTGTATTCACCACTTGCAGTCAGCAGTCTTTGTCTTTTAAAGTCTGTGGGGGTTGCTCCATAGTGAGCTCATCCATCCATCTCACCTTACTATCAACTTAACACCTTCATTATGAGGTGCTGTGCCTGAGTGATGCAACTGAAAGCAATCTATACACAAGGCATTCTGGGGTCATGTTGAGCCAGCACTGAAATGATGATGGAGGATTATCCTGGAGTCCACCGACAGAACAGGAACCAGATTAGAGAGCGTTTTGTGTGAGGTCACAGGAAGCACCAACCCCTCTCTCTTTTTGTTGTTGTTCTTGTGGTGTGGGAACTATTCTATTTAATTTGATATAAGATCTCCACTTCACTTGGTGTTGTTTCTTTAAATGTATACTGTTTATTTTCAGGTTTAAATGTGTCTATGGCAAGAGGTAGAAACTCTCCTTCCTAGCCACCAGCCTTGGTGTAGGTTGTTTATTTCTCTCTCTCTTTGAGCCATGGGCAGACTAACAAAAGCTGACTGGAGCTAAATCCATTGGGTGTTTGAGGCTAAGCTTGTAGTACTCGGTTATGATGCCAGACAGCTGGACCTTGCTGCAAGAAGCAATGTGAGGATCAATACCTCAATGACAGGATGACCCTCTGTATTTGGGAGGGGTGTCTTTGTGTAATTGTTCCAGGAATTATTATTTTTATAAAAGATTCAGTGGGGGCAGTAAGCAATGCCCAGCAGCAAATAGAATATATTTTAGAATGCATATTTCAGATGACTTTCTTATTTCTCGTAAAACAATTAGTTTCCAGCTTATAGTGAAAAATCACACAATGTACATGAATTCTACATTTATTTAAATCAAATGTAATGAAACAATGACTTTACTGTCAGCTAACAGTCATTTCCAACCACCTGCAACACTAGAGACAGAACGGAAGCTACAGCCGAGCTCTTTAAACCGTTGGTTTTTCAGGGAGAGCAGGTTGAACAGGTGGAGAGTTTTAAATATTTGGGGACCCAGATAGACGCTCGCCTGTCCTTCCAAATACACTCAGATTCAACATACAAGAAAGCACTCCAGCGCCTCCATCATCTCAGGAAACTAAGGGATTTTAATGTCAGGGAAAACATTTTAATCATGGTCTACCAGTCACTTATAGAATCCATTTTAACATTTAACATCACATCTTGATACAACTTTCTCACCTGGAAACAAAAGAACAAACTCTCACGGATCACAAATCAAGCAAGCAAAATAACTGGCTCATTACAAACACCACTGTCCCACCTGTATGAGCGCTCTGTGATCAGGAAAGCCACCCTGATCACAGAGGAACCATCTCATCCCCTCAATCCTGCATTTAGCCTTCTCCCATCAGGCAGGAGATACAGAGTCCCACTGGCCAAAAAAGCAGTACATAAGAAATCATTTATTCCAACAGCAATCACAGCCCTTAACAGTCGAGGAACTCCAACAACCCAGAGTTTTATGTGAGTGTGAGGTATGATGATTGTCGAGCCTGTTGAAAGACAAATTTCTGTAACCGATTTTTGGTGTCAGACAATAAAGTTCTATTCTATTCTAATCTTAGTTTGATTCGATTTTTTGTCTTTGCTTTATGTCTTATGCTTTCTACTTTCTTTTGATCTCATCATTTTAAACAATTTCCCTCTTTCTAATTATGTTAAAAATAGTTTTTCTTTGTCTCCTAGTATAATATACCAAGAATATTCTATAAGGGTATTGCTATACACTTATTTAAGCTCCTATCAGTGGGCTGTGACGACTCTAAACTAATTAGAGACACGTTGGTGTAAGAACACATTAGGTTTGCATCACACTGAACTGATACAAATTACACTTTTGTGGGAAGTTTAAAAAATGCTTGAGCCACGTGGGGTCAATGACATTTTAGTAAAAAATTATGACATTTGTGCAAATGTACACATTTTTTGGTTGCAAATTAGTGATAATGTGTTTTAATTTGTTGTTTGTCAGCGCTCTTCTAGAAGATGTTCTCTGAAGAGTTATGTCTTCAGGAGTTTCTTGAAGGTAGACAGAGACGCCTCTGTTCTGGTAGCTTGGTAGGTCATTCCACCATTGAAGAGCGACGCATGAGAAGAGTCTGGACTGTCCAGAGCGTGGTGTAGGCGCTGCTAGCTGACAATCCTTTGATGATCAGATTGACAAAGCGGTGATAAGTCAAGGCAATTCAAGTAGATGGCAGCAGTTCTATTCAGGACTTTTATATGCTAGCATCAGTGACTTGAATTTGATGCGAGTGGCTAAGGGTAGCCAGTGGAGCTCAATGAACAGTGGGGTGACATGTGCTCTTTTAGGCTGATTGAAGACCAAACGTACTGCTGCATTCTGAACCATTTGTAGAGGTTTCACAGTCCAGTCTGGAAGACCAGTTAGAAGGACATTGGAGTGGTCGAGATGGGAGATGACCATAGAATGAACCAGAAGATAGGTGGCACATTGTATCAGGTATGGTCTGATCACAATGTGAAGTTGCACGAATGAGCGACAGAGCCTCTTTAAAGGTCCGCTGGTCGTCAATCACAACACCTAAATTTCAAGCTAATTTTGATGGGGCAAGAGATATGGATTCAAATTGGATTAAAATATGGTAAGTAGTTCAGGTTTAGGGAGGTTGGGTTGGAGATGGTGGGCTGTCATCCATCTTGATATGTCAGGGTTACAGTCTGAGATTGATGCTGAGACTCTGTGGTCATCAGCTGGAAATGACAGATAGAGCTGGGTGTCATCACAGAGAAGAGGTCCCAGCAGGCCCAGTGCCACGAGGGGGCGTATGGGGACGTCGCACCCCTAAGTGAACTACATCGCCCCCTCAAGATCATTTTAATACTTTTAATATTAGAAAAATTTTCAACTATTTTTAAGATTTTTATTTAAATGTTTAGTCATATAAAATGAAAAGTAGGAACATTTTAATTTACAAATGCACACATTTCAAACCGAAGAGCCACTGGTTGGTTGGCACCATCCAACTACATCTATAACGTTATCACATACACTCGATAAAGTTGGAGCTTTAGCAACTAGCATCCTGTATGTTGTTGTTAGTTTTTGGACTGTGAGAAGGTGAAACCATTACTTTAAACCATTACTTTAAACCATTAACAAAAACAGATGAAAGAGTCAGAGTTCTGTATTGGGTTTTTCAACATAGGTGTGCTGTCCATGGTGCTGAAACCCCATGTTGTCAGCTCCTCTCTACCTATACCGGTGTTCTGATACCAGCCTGTGGTTCCTACTGCATTTAAACTTGTTTTGACATTTGGGTCCTCCACAGCTGTATGGGAAAATACCTTTTCTACACTGAGGAAAGTGTAGAAGGACGCAACCAAAGGCAGGTTAGGTAAATAACTATGATCATCTATTTTTAAAAACATCTAGTTTCCATCCAACCATCCAAATCTGCTTCTGGGCTGCATGGTGGCCCAGATGCTAACACCGACACCACAAAGGTTGCGTGTTCAACAGCAAGCTGGGACCTCTTCATTGAGTCTGAAGTTTGCAACTTCTTCTTGTATGTGTGTGGGTTTTCTGTAGGCACCTGGATTCCTCCTGCAGACCAAGAACATGCACCTTAGAATGATTTGGGGCACTGTCCCTAGGTGTGTGTGTTATCTCTATGTGGTCCTGGGAATGTTACATTTCTAGTGTAAGCCCCAGTTATTACTGGAAGCTAAGGCTGAGCTTATCCACCCTACAGAAGTAGCTTGTTTTAGCTACTTGCATCTGAGATATAATAAAATCTGATTTTGGTCATAAATCAAATCTCATAATTAGTAAGGATTGGACCGTAGACAGACCAGTAAATTAAGAGTGTCGTCTTTTGGCTAAGCTTTATCCTTACCATAGTAGATTGGAGCAATGTTGTCATTACTGCAGGCAAAGCCTCGACCCTTCAGTCCACCTATTGCTCCATCCTACCACCACTCAGGAACACAAGATACTTAAACTACTCAACTTTGTGGACATAGTTTGAGGGTGGGTCTTCTGGAGGAGCATGTCCTCTGCAATTTTTCAAAAAGGAAGTTTTGACCTCTGCAGTTTATACTGCAAAAAAACAAAACAATGTTACGCTATAGTAAATTGATACTGGATAATGTGTTTAGGTGTACAGTGACTATCATGGCACTTCTCAAGCATTTCAAGCCCTTCTTTCCCACCTCTGTACTTGTTAAACTGAAAAATTAGAGTGGCTCAGCTTATTATTTTGCACTTTTATTTAATGTCTTGATTGCAAATGAAACACACCTGGCAGTCTGTTGTGCAGCAGATGAATAGTGGTTGTACAACAACAGCATGTGCTGTTTTCAAAGGGTCGCGCCGTAGCCAACCGATAGCCGCCTCGATCCAAGAGTTTGAGTGACTGGTTCAATTCTTCACTCTGACACTAGTCTGTCACACAAACACTGCAGTGCACAAGTGAAGGGTGGGTGTTCACTTTGTTACAAGTCAGTGGGATGTCATTAACTCTGTGAGTGGAGCTGTTAATGTAATTAACAGACGAGAAGGGGAGGTGTCAGCAGGGAGGCGGCAACCAAGAGGTCGACTAAATCTGCTCACATTCCTCTGCAACACTTATACACACACAACCGCACATCCGTAACCCCCTCTGCTAAACCCCTATTGAGAAAGTGTGCCTTTAATTAAAAATCCCCCTTCTGACACACACACACACTGTACACAAACACAAAGATTCTCCAGTCAGAACATGGAAGCTTGATTAGCATTAATCCTTATCTCCAAAATGGACAACTTCTCAATTGTGTTTTCTCCTTGGCTGGCTAATTTCATGAAGAGCATAATTACAGCCGTTTCAATTTTGGTCCTCTGCATGCCGTAGCTATGAGGCAGACTTTTTATCTTTGCGCCACAGCTGAGAGGGGAGTGGGGGTGTATCTATGAGTGCTGGAGTGCTTGTGGATGTGTGCTTGTGTTTTGGGGACTAAAATGAGTAGGAGAATTAAGGGGTTATGGGGGTGACTAATACAAGAGATAATGCAAATCCAAATTGGAAAAACAGCTGCAGAAAACTGCATGAACTTCATGGTCAATGGTTGCTCTTCATTAACAATGGCAGATGAGATTGCTACCATTTTGGTGCCGTCATAGTGACGGCTGGTGTAGACTGCTCTCAATAACAGTGTGATATTCAGTAATCTGATTTCCTTGCTGTCTACCCAGTTTGTGTGTTCCAGCAGTAGGAGGATGAAAGGCATCTCAGCTCTGATTAGAGCTGCCAAACTGGCACAGTGTGTGTGTGTGTGTGTGTGTGTGTGTGTGTGTGTGTGTGTGTGTGTGTGTGTGTGTGTGTGTGTGTGTGTGTGTGTGTGTGTGTGTGTGTGTGTGTGTGTGTGTGTGTGTGTGTGTGTGTGTTTTCACATCTGAGTTTTGGTCACTCTCCAGTTTTGAGATCGGAGCTGCCCCAAGGCAGTGGCCATGTTCCCATCCTTCTCGGATCTTCTTTTCATCTGTCTTTATATCTTTCTCTCCCTCTAAGCAATGTCACCATTGCCCAGTTGATCCCTCCAATTTTACCTCATCCTTCAGTAAACGGCATATCTCTGTGCTTTGTGCAAAAATGACATGTTTCCACAAATCAACGATGTCCTGTCAACTTTAATTTGTAAGTTGCTTAGGATAAAAGCGTCTGCCAAATACATAAACGTTGATAATAACATGTCACCTGAGGCAGCATGATATTTTCACACACGTCTCCAGCAAACACAAGCTACCGTTGCCAGTAAAGCGGCTCTGCATTCGCCGATAATGAGTTCTGTGTCCTCAAAGATAGTCAAGTGTTGGATTCCCTTGAGGCGTTTAGACTTCTGACACGAACAGACAGCAGCTCAGGTACCAACACACTTCCTCCTGACTACCTGATGGTCGATCATTTAGCCGTGATTAATTGAAAAGACACTGATGTCCAAGAGGAGAATTTACAGTCACAGCAGCTGAGGATAGAGTGGAGGAAAGAATGAAGCAAAATTAAAGAGTCAGTTAATTTGGACTAAGTTTTACTACGTGTGTAAAACATAGAGTGGTTACTATATATATATATATATATATATATATATATATATATATATATATATATATATATATATATATATATATATATATATATATATATATATATATACAGTGTTGGGTAATATCAGAATACATGTATTTAGAATACTATTTTGACGTACTGTATTCCGGTACAGTTACTATTTTTAAACATGGTATTCAGAATGCAGTTACTTTCGTAATACCATGGGAATACTTGGAATACTTGTGTCTCCATGTTGTGCAGGTTATCTATCCCATAATGCCCCTAAACAACGTGCCTCTGTTACCATAACAACCCTACCAAAACAAGAGGGTTCACTCCCGACCAGCCGGTAGCAACAGGTAGCAGCTAGCCTCGTATGGATTCAGACCAAGAGATGGAGTGGTTGGAGGGACAACCGCAGCTGAATCAACCTACCAGCAGTGGAGGAATAAATGCATTCATGTCCTGGAAATTCAAGCTAACTTTCATTCTAAAAAAGGAACGGGGCGAGCGAAATATGACGGTGCAGTGCGATCTTTGTCTGCCAGCTAACAACCTACTAGCTGCGTCCAAAGACTCTAATCTAATCTGAAGAAACACCTTAAAGTTAGTTTTATCTTTCTAGTTTTGCTTCCCTAGTGCTTTATTTAACAGCCTGTATCGTGTTAGTTCTGTCATTTCTCACATTTAGTGTCGGTGTTGTATCTGAAATGACGTTAGCTTGATGATGTTGTTGTGGTTTCCCACAAATGTGGGTTTCATGTTAAGAGCTTTCCATCTGGAGTGAAATGAACATCAAGAACATCAATGAACATCACTTTGCAATAGACTTAAATCGTGTTTTATAGGGGAAGTATTCTAAGTATTCCAAGTATTTAGAATACAGTACCAGGATTAAGCAAAGTAACGGAATACAGTACAAAATACATTTTAAAACAGGTATTCAGTATTCTGTAACTGAATACATTTGCAAAGTATTCTCCCCAACACTGTATATATATATATATATATATATATATATATATATATATATATATATATATATATATATATATATATATATATAAGGCAGGTGACTCACGGTAACCATAGATCTCAAGTTTCATGAGGTGTTGTGCCTAAGATCAGAGTCAATCAAATTGTTGTGATTTTAACCACAGCATCATTTGTTTCACCCATTTATAATTAAAAGATCAGCTCAGTTTTATATCCTGATCATAAATGATCATCACAAATAGACACAGCTAACCTCTCATTAGGGACAAATCCATGGACAAATGTCTCTGTTTCCATTAAAATTTTCCTGAAATGCATCATTTCTGGTTTTGAGGTCTGATACCAGTTTCTGATTATTGTACAGCTTTCAACAGCTGTTACCAGCTTTTGCCCACTCTGATGTATGTCAATGAACTAAGAATACTATATTTTTTACATTCCTGATTAACTTGAGAATGATAAGTCTAGAGGTAAAAACTTCAAATGGAAGATTAGTTCTTGCTAGAGTGAAATTGTACTTAACGTGGGTGAGTTCACAGACCAGGAAAAAAAGTCAGATTCTGAAAGAAATTGCAATGTCAGATCACATTCACAGGACCCCACCACCACCACCCCAAAAGAAAAAAAAAAGACAAGCTGTCCTGACTGGACCTGACATACTGGTAATCTGGAATTGTTACTTTGTTCAGTGCTTTGAGATGACTTGTCTTCTGAACCTGAGTTTAGAAATAAACTGAGTTGAATTATAGTTTATATTTGATGAGCTGCATTGTGGCGTAGGACAGTACTGCTGGCTCACAGAGAGAAGGTTGCAGGTTTGAGTATCAGCTGTGTTCTTAGAACTCCAGTTTCTCCCCACAGACCTAAAACATTCATGTCAGGTTAACTGGTGACTCTAAACTGTCCCTAGGTGTGAGTGTTGTTTGTCTCTGTGTGACCCTGTGATGGACTGGTGACCTGTCCAGGGTGTCCCCTGCCTCTCACCCACTGACTACTGGGGATAGACACTATAGCCTCCAGTAACCCTCACTGGATAAAGCAGTTAAGGAAATGGAAAGATGGATGGATATATTCGATTGACTCACTGATGATGAAGCTCAGAGAGTAGATGTCTCTTTGTCATTGCGTGTGGAGGTAGTGGACCCAAGTGCAGACAGGACAAGACGCATTTTATTTTGATTCCGATCAATCATGCACAAACCAAACTAGTCATGGATGTTGATAGGATAAATCTGTTCTTTGTGTTTCCTCAGCTCACTGTAACGTGACACATGATCATAAATCTATTAAAAATAGATGCACATGTTTGAGAAACAGTTTGGATATCTGTTGCTCCACTCTACTGACTAGCATCTGTTTCTCTGCTGCTACCATGAACAACACCCTCCTCTTCCCCTCACCAGCAGCCATCTCTTCATCATCACAGGTGGCACCGTGCTTGTCATGTGTAGAGTGAAATCATAGGTGAACACGGAGGAAGAAATAATCACGACATGTCTGTTGTTAGCCAGAACTGTTAGCGTGTTCATGCGGTCACCTTGACACCCACCCCCCCCAACTCAGGTCCCCCATCAGCTACAATTAAATCAGAAGGAGCGCGGCGAGCCAAGCAGCCTCACCGGTGGGCGTGTGCCATCAGCACATCCTCAGCATATTCATCCTGATGGGAAGCTTCTGCACTTGCCTGCATATATTGGATTTATTTCTTGCTCCACTGGTGATGGATTTCACATTTGCCTGTTTTTCACGGCTGTGCACTATTAAAAGAATCTGCACATGAAGAACGCTGCATCTCCTGTCACTCGCCATCGCACACTGTTTGCTCAATGTCACTTTATGAATATGCTCACTCCGTCAAGACACGCTTCTCCATAGCATGGGGGCCCATTTAACTTCGATGCGACATTGTTGAAGTTGTAAAGTCTCTTCAGTTTTTTTACTTTCTCCTCTACCTCCCCCTCCTCCTCCTCGTCCATTTTGCTTATAGCACTTCTGCAGGCGTAGGGCCCCTGCCCTGACAAGAGGGAGGGGAAGGCGGTGAGAAATTTGACAAGCGCACGATGAAAAGGGCTGGAAATAAAGTTGCTCTTATCAGAACTTGCCAGCAGCAAGGCACGCACAAAGCTTCTTGGGAATCCAATTTAGTCCTCGCTGTTAGTTTAAGTGATATCGGTGCAATTAGCCGTCACAGGTCAGAGTGTGAGCCCGACATGTTTAGTGATTTCCTGAAATGCCACAAGCAGAGGCACAAGGGGATGTCAGTTCTCTTAGAAAACATTAAACTTTGTCTCCAGATTTACAAATGGACCACTTCTTTAAACATTCCTCCTAATAAATGTCAAATGCTCTGGTCTCCTTTGTTTTGCTCTCGTCAGCTGCTCACAGAATTTAAATAGATTTTCTTCCTCTGTATATCTCTTCAAGGGTGACTTTGAGCTGTTGGACTTTCTCTGAGCCTAGTGTAACTCAATTGTGCTGCTTTGACAGGTGCTCTGACCACACGGGGTGGGTGGGGGTGAGGAACAGCAGGACTCTTTACTGTTTCTTGCAAATGCAATTAGAAAGTAAAAATATGGTAATGTGGATTTTATTAAATTTCAAAGCTTTATCGTGAGAACTGACTTGTTTTCTAACCCTCACACTGCAGTCACCAGAAGTTTTGGGGACTATTATTTGTCGGTGTTTTCTGTCTCAGTTTTTATCAGCATAAACCTTAGAGTGTTCTGCAGAATGATCAGATTAATTCATTGCAAAGTCCTGCCTTGCCATAACAATTAATCTAATTTCCCCAAAACGTTTCCAGTTTTGAAGGAGGGTTCAAGACTCCCAAGAAAGTACAGCAGCACCAGGATTGTCTCCTAAAGCTGGGGGATTGGCTCAATGACAGCAGGCAGATGTGTGTTCATCAGCCTGGTGTCAAGAAGGGCAGTAAAGAAGCCATTTCTTTGCAGAAAAACATCAAGGACAAACAAATATTCCCTTAAAGGTCCAGGGAGTGGACTACTGAGGACTAGAGGAAAGTCATTTTCACTAATTAATCCCTTTTCTGTTTTTTTTACTGATAAATAAAAGACAATTACTATGTAACGCAAACAATAAAACGTCCCTGTACATTCTAGTGTGCAGATTCTTCTCAGTCAAGTGAGTGGACTCACTCACAGTTTAGCCTCAGGACATAGCTATGACTAAAGAATGGGACCTAAACCTTCTCCCAGAGGAACTCCTCCTTCCATCTAACAGTTTGGTGATGAAATATGTATTTTCCAGCATGATGAAGCACCGTGTCATAAAGCTGAAATCAGAACTCAGTGGCTCAGGCACAAACATTTATACATTTGGGGTCCATGGCCAGGAATCTCTGGAGACCTTTTTCTTGGTCTTGAAAATAAAGGAGCAATACTGCAAATATTGACTCTTTGCATAAATACTGTATAATTGTAATTAAATGCCTTTGAATCTTATGAAATTCTTCTTCAGTAACCATAGAAACATCTGATAAAAAGATCTAGAAGCCAGATGCAGCAAACTGTGTGAAAGCAAACACTTGAGTCACTCTAAACTTTTGGCCACAGCTGTACAGTATGTACCCCTGAAAGGGGGGAGGGGGCACCACACACACACACACACACACACACACACACACACACACACACACACACACACACACACACACACACACACACACACTGTGTTGTGGGATCAAGACCATCCAACATGTTGGAAATCCTCGATTTGTGATCAGAGCGGTCCTGACATCTTTCCAAGCAGACCAGAGCACTCCTAAACCGCCACACATGACAAGAATGTCTGATGAGATTATCTTCAGAGATTACCATTATGTAATCAGGGCATCCTTAAGGTTGTTGTAAGAGAAGAATCTCGGCAAAAATATAATTAAAATATGTGTGAACCAGCCTGAAGGTTAAACAGTCCCATGCAGGTGTGACTGGCTCACCAGTATGATGTTTGTGTATAATTTCTTAATTAGACAAGGAACTGACAGCTGGGACATTTAATTGATCATAATTTCTGTTGTTCAGACAACATGCTCTCTGGGTCTCCCTCAGAGCAAGTAACTCACAGTTGTCTTTATTACAGGCCTCTGTCAAAATGTTTATTTCAGTTATCTTTATGACAGTAATCTGATACAATTAACACACAATGTTATCAAAAGCAGCTGTTTTCATGAACGGTAATCCTCCTGATTTCGAGCAGCTTTTCTCTGAGATCGTGTGGCATTGACGAACCAGATCCTTGATTCCCAGCTTTTAGCTCCAGTCACCTCCTGACCCTGAACACAAGAAAGGCAGTGCAAATATGAAAAGATGGATAAAACATTCTGCATATTTTGAAGGTCCTTTAATATTCATAGAATAATATTTCACCCTGTTCAGGGTCACAGTAAGGCGGGGGCCCGTCCCGGTTGTCATGAAGTGAGGACAGGCTGCACCTCGGACAGGTTGATACATGATCACAGAGCCAACAGGGTTTAACACTTACAAATTAGATGCTTTTGTATAAGAATGTCTCATTTCCTCTTCCACGTCTATATTTTCTTAGTTGGATTGTTGGAGAGTTTTAGTTTTACAGCCAAAGTCTTAGCAGCAGTAAAACTTCTGCAAGCAAAAAAATTGCAATCAAAACACACAATATGTTACAATCAGACTTTACAGTCATGTAGATTTTGTTTAGACTTCATTTTGACGTCAGCTTTTGACATTTTTAGGTTGATTGCACATTTTTTTCAATTTTGAAAATGTAAACACATCTTCCAGGAGCAACGTCTTTTTCTACTATAAAATCCAAATCAACAGTTTTAACCAGGGATGTCCTGATCAACAGTTGTTTTCCTCTGATATCAGCTGAAGTAGTTTACCGTAGATATCTGCTGATACCAAGTCTCCGTCCATTACTTGCTTTTTTCTTCCTCTTTTTACAGCACACACCACAGATACACTCACGTTATTTAAATTGATATATTCTGTACAGGGGGACAATTTATCTACAGAGATCAGAGTGTGTCTCATTATTCGTGCACGCGTCTTAATATCACCCAGGGGCGGTCCTGGACCATTTGGTGCCCTAGGCAAGCTTCAGTGGGTTGAAAAACACCTTGATTTATGACTCAGGCTTGAGAATTGTTTCTGTCATTGTATACTATAAAACCTTTGCTACTTGACTGCACTGCACAAGTGTCCTTCATGAAGCTCTGGTCTAAGTGCTGGAGAACCAACTTCACCACTTATCCAGTAACCGAGCTATTTTTAACGTGACGTTCCTGGTTAGAGAAGGTTGTTCTAGATGTCCTGTTTTCTTAAACTTTCTCATCATCCTTTCAACTCAACCCCAGTCTCATCTCTCTCCTCTTCTCTAGGGGAGATCTGTGCATTCAACATCCACGGACTGGAGGCTCCTTTTGAGGCGGTGGTGCTGAACGGGACGTCTGGTGAGGGTCAGCTGAGGGCACGTGGTCTGGTGGACTGTGAGCTCCAGAAGGAATACACCTTCATCATCCAAGCTCACGACTGTGGTTCAGGCCCAGGAGGTACAGAGGGCAAGAAGTCCCACAAGTGAGTAAAAGAATCAGACTCCAGAGTGTGAATGAAGCAGACAGTTTGAGCTGGAAATGAAACCCTACTGCAGGCTGTACATTTCTATTCAAGAACATGTTTATTGAATGATGATGTTTCAGCATTTGACTACATTTATTAGATCAGACAGTGTGAGCTCTAATTAAATTACCACTTTACCTTTAGAACGAGGCCTGTCTGCATGTGAGTCTTCCTGTGCGTTAGGCGTAAGTGAGTGTGGGTGGAAATGAAAGCAAGAGCCAGTAAGGATCGAGAGAAAGCCGGTGATGGTGGGCGGTTAAACCTTACCTCAGTCAGTTTTCACACTACAGCTGAACCCTGTGACTCAGAGACCTTCAGTCAGGACTCATGGAGGGTTTTAGGACATTCTTTTCCAGCGTAGGAGCAAAGGTTTGTTAGAGGTTTAGTGCTCGTGTTCAACAGCTGGGTGCTCATTTATAAAGCTTTGCGTAGAATCCTTACTAAAACTTGCTTAAGCTCAGCCAAACAATTTCAGGTACGCAAATTCCATTTCCGATTTATAAAACCCTGCGGACGCACAGATCCACGCAATTCTGCTTTATAAATCGCTCTCAGACCTAGAACTGTGCTCAGCTGTTTTTGGGTCAGAACCCTCCTCCTACACACCCACATTCTGCCATATACGGTCAATGCTAAGTACCTCATGAATAATTACATATGCATAAACCGGTGGGTTTCTGGCTTTTAACAGTAAATCGTCACAACGGAGAGGTTTAGGAAGCGTAATTTTTCCAGAGGCTGAAACTCTAGGTGCTTGTGGTGAAGTGGATGGACGGAAAAATGTTTTATTAGATGGTGAAATGTGACGAATTACGAACACGGAAGTGCTCCGAAAGACGCTGCAGCGCGCCTGCTGTCAGTCTGACAGAGAGATCGTGAAGATCTAAGAAACGTTTAATGACAACATTTCATTTAATCCAAAGGGGAAGACACGTCATGTTGTTCATCCTATTAAACAGTCAACCTGCTGGATAAAATAATCGCTGGTTGAAACCCGAGAACGGCCGGTGACACCGGGTTTTACTGGTTCCGATGGTTCTGTTGATCTAATACTGGACCCAGTTGATCCATAGGATGCTCTAATGAATCTATCAGCTGATCGATCGTCCAGTCATTATCTAGAAATCTCTAAAAACTCTCTCCCATTCATCCGGGATCTGCCTGCATGGCTGAGCTGCGCAGCGCATCCAGCGCATTACGCACAAGTGTCCCTGCAGGATTCCTAAATCTCAGAAATCACAATTAATGCTCCAATAAGTGCAGTTTGTTATATAATCTGAAGACGACTGGATAAACATAATGGGATATTTTTCAAAAATGCGACATATTTTCATTCAGATTTAAATTTTTATTCTTTTTAGAGACGGATTGTTGGTTCTGTGTGCGCGAGGGTCTACAAGTCTTTAATTGTGTCATAAATTCAACATTTTTCCATCTCACCAGCTTCTCTGACAGGTTTCACGTCTCCAACATGTGCTTACGCAAGGTCCAAAGTTTGCTTAGAGTTGCGCACATTTTTCCGTTACGTTTTCTTTTATAAATCCCAAATTTTGCGTAAAAAGTGACCTACGCAACTTTTTGGCAAATTTTGTGCGTAAGCAAGTTTTTTAAATGAGCACCCAGNNTGCTGGAAAATACATTCTTTTCCAGCGTAGGAGCAAAGGTTTGTTAGAGGTTTAGTGCTCGTGTTCAACAGCTGGGTGCTCATTTATAAAGCTTTGCGTAGAATCCTTACTAAAACTTGCTTAAGCTCAGCCAAACAATTTCAGGTACGCAAATTCCATTTCCGATTTATAAAACCCTGCGGACGCACAGATCCACGCAATTCTGCTTTATAAATCGCTCTCAGACCTAGAACTGTGCTCAGCTGTTTTTGGGTCAGAACCCTCCTCCTACACACCCACATTCTGCCATATACGGTCAATGCTAAGTACCTCATGAATAATTACATATGCATAAACCGGTGGGTTTCTGGCTTTTAACAGTAAATCGTCACAACGGAGAGGTTTAGGAAGCGTAATTTTTCCAGAGGCTGAAACTCGAGGTGCTTGTGGTGAAGTGGATGGACGGAAAAATGTTTTATTAGATGGTGAAATGTGACGAATTACGAACACGGAAGTGCTCCGAAAGACGCTGCAGCGCGCCTGCTGTCAGTCTGACAGAGAGATCGTGAAGATCTAAGAAACGTTTAATGACAACATTTCATTTAATCCAAAGGGGAAGACACGTCATGTTGTTCATCCTATTAAACAGTCAACCTGCTGGATAAAATAATCGCTGGTTGAAACCCGAGAACGGCCGGTGACACCGGGTTTTACTGGTTCCGATGGTTCTGTTGATCTAATACTGGACCCAGTTGATCCATAGGATGCTCTAATGAATCTATCAGCTGATCGATCGTCCAGTCATTATCTAGAAATCTCTAAAAACTCTCTCCCATTCATCCGGGATCTGCCTGCATGGCTGAGCTGCGCAGCGCATCCAGCGCATTACGCACAAGTGTCCCTGCAGGATTCCTAAATCTCAGAAATCACAATTAATGCTCCAATAAGTGCAGTTTGTTATATAATCTGAAGACGACTGGATAAACATAATGGGATATTTTTCAAAAATGCGACATATTTTCATTCAGATTTAAATTTTTATTCTTTTTAGAGACGGATTGTTGGTTCTGTGTGCGCGAGGGTCTACAAGTCTTTAATTGTGTCATAAATTCAACATTTTTCCATCTCACCAGCTTCTCTGACAGGTTTCACGTCTCCAACATGTGCTTACGCAAGGTCTAAAGTTTGCTTAGAGTTGCGCACATTTTTCCGTTACGTTTTCTTTTATAAATCCCAAATTTTGCGTAAAAAGTGACCTACGCAACTTTTTGGCAAATTTTGTGCGTAAGCAAGTTTTTTAAATGAGCACCCTGGTCTGTTATTTCTGTCTCAGAGCTGAAATCACAATCACAAGCATTAAATAAACATGCATATGTTAAGCATCAGTTGATATAAATGTAAAACATTTTTATAAATAGCATAAAAGCTAGTTAATTAATAAAAGCTGAAAGCATTTAGAGTCATTTTTTATCAGATAAATATACATTTTTTTTAATAGTTGGGAACTTTACATATTAAAAATGTCAAAAAATGTTGTAATTTAAAAGAAGTTTGAATTAAGTTTTTGTAATCATATCTTGTTTTGACAACTATAAATCCTTGTAATTCACCAGAAAAAACACAATTTGTAACTTAATGACCTGTGCGTGCGTGCGTGTGTGTGTGTGTGTGTGTGTGTGTGTGTGTGTGTGTGTGTGTGTGTGTGTGTGTGTGTGTGTGTGTGTGTGTGTGTGTACTTTAGAACAACTTCTCACATTGTGTTCATGGTTCCATCAACATCCAGCCGGAGCATTTTACAGACTCTACGTTGCCTGAGAGTCTAAACTGGAGGTGAAGTGAGCTGACAATGGATGCAAAGACAATTTAGAGTTGTTTTATGATCGGGCAATAACTTATTATTCACTCACTCACGCTAGTGGTGGCAAAGCTGTCCTGGGACAATCTGACAGGGCAAGGTTGTCATTTCATACCACCGACCCCTCTGACCACCACTGATTTTCACACAAACAAAGAGGAAGACATGTTTTGTCCAAGAAAATGACAACAAAGTGACCTGGCAGGAGGTGGGATTGAACCAACAACCCTCAGGTTACTGAACAATCTACTACTTCCTGAGGCACTGCTGCCCTCACTGAACTATATTTAAACCCTATGTCTCATTTAGTAAGTAAGTAAGTAAGTAAGTAAGCAAGCAAGCAAGTAAGTAAGTAAGTAAAGTTTATTTATATAGCACCTTTCACAGAAAAAAAATCACAAAGTGCTTCACAGAAAACAGAATCAAACATGATAAAACAAATAAAATCAATAAAACAAACAAAATATCATTACAAATCAAAATCATTAAACAACAACAAGAGAACACAAAAGAGTTATTTTAAATCAGTTTTGAATAATTGGGTCTTCAGCTGCTTTTTAAAGGAGTCCAGACTGTCTATACAGCGTAAAACTAAAGGAAGGTCATTCCAAAGTCGAGGTGCAACAGACTGGAAGGAGCGATCACCTCGACTTTTAAATCTGGTCCTTGGAACTGTTAGGAGATTCTGGTCTGTGGACCTGAGAGCTCGGGTTGGAGCGTACGGCTTTATCAGTTCAGTAACATAAAGAGGAGCTTGACCATGTAGGGCCCTGAAAGTTAGAGTCAGGATTTTAAAATGAACTCTACATTTAACAGGTAACCAGTGCAGAGACCTCAGAATAGGAGTGATGTGATCTTTTCTGTTTGCTCCAGTGAGGAGCCTCGCTGCAGAGTTCTGGACCAGCTGAAGGCCATAAAGGGCTTTTTGGTTCAAACATGTGAAAAGTGTGTTACAGTCATCTAGACGGGAGGAGATAAAAGCATGAAGAACCATTTCCAGTTCAGGTTTTGACGCCAATTTTCTCAGTTTGGAAATATTTCTCAGATGATAAAAACAGTTTCTGACCAGCTGTTTTGAGTGAGCTTCAAGAGACATTGATTGGTCGAAAATAACACCCAGATTCCTCAGGTTTGACTTTACAGCAGAACTTAAATGTCCAATATGTTGACTGATCAGAGGGACCATCCTATCAGGGGCAACAATCAGACATTCAGTCTTTTCAGGGTTTAACTGAAGGAAGTTCTTTTCTAACCAGTTAGTAATAGCTGACAGACACTCCAGTAGTTCAGACAGTTTGTAGAACTCTGAGTCCTTGAAGGAGCAGATTTAAAAATCTTTGCAGTGACATATCAAATATTGAATCTTAAAATAAAACAGAGTTTTAAAATTGATGCCACAAATAATTCAAAAACGTAAAATTACACTCAAGAAATGTTGTATTTAGATCATCAGTTCAACATCAGGATCAACTGTTTTTCTTTTGAGGCCTGAGCTTTGTTTAGTGTTCATTTGAATTACACTCAGCTCTTTAGGACCTCATTAACCTAAAAGGCAAATGTTATTTTTGAACAATTAACATTTTAAAATAATTTTTTTAAATCAAACTTTAAAGGGATACTCTACCAGAAAGAGATTTTTGTCTGTTGCCATATTCCTCAGAGTTAGATAAATGGGCAAAAACTATCTGTAAACAGCCCAGCTGTTATCCTGATCCAGCAGTACACTTTTAGCATTAGCTTAGCGTAAAACACTGTAAGTGAATGGTAACAACTAGCATTGTGAGAAAAAAGTCCTTAAAACTCACTCAGTAGTGATACTAATGATACTAATTCTGCCTAGTGACCTCAGTCAACATATCGACTGCAAGTGAAAATAAAAAGTAACACGAAGGAATTACAGGTACTATTTTAGACTCGGGACTACTTTATGACAAAAACAGCTGTAAGCCTCTTCTGAATGGCGCAAGGACATGACGCAGCGGCTCCAAGGAGACCTACTTCCGTAAACACGTATCCAAACGTTGTTTTCAGACCTCACAGATGATGAAAAATAACACAAAATCAGGAGCTGCACAGAGATTATCTTCAAAAAACGTTACCGGTTTAGCCTAGTAGCCAGTATTTGTATTTACGGACATAGGCGACTCTGGTGACTTTAAAGCATGATGATGTAATGGGGTCCTGTAAATGTCGGCAACTCACTAAATGAGACCCTTTTAGGTGACTCAAAATAAAGTGTTTTTATACATCAGTTGTTTGGTTGCACCACTCATTTACTGGCCAATCTTTGTTGCTTTGTGGCTCTTTGACTTTCTAACTTTTAGGACTGACGTTTAGACCTTTGTGAGGATGGTGTGGGAGACCGCCCCCTCTCTTTTACCGTAAACTGTTTCTCTCCATCAATACCTCTTGGTTCCTGCGGTGATGCAGGCCCGGTTTGGTTGGTACAGACAGCTTGATGCTGGAGGGGAAGTGAAACTGGGGACACTTTAAATGACTTGTCCTTTTGCCTGTGACTCTCAAAGGATGATCCTGGCCTTTCACAGCGCTGCTGGCATGCTCCCTCTCATTTCTAAAGAATCTAACAGGGAAGAAGAGAAATCTCTGCCTAGGCTGTGCACAAATTACACATGACACCCTAACGGCCAAGAAAGAAGGCAGTCAAGAAAATTAGCTGCTAAAGAGCAGAGGGGAGATGATCAGGAGTGACACCATACGAGTTTAAAATGCTCCCTACCCTCTTTTTTACGTCTTAGCACAGGCTCCTGCCCTATTTCCTCCACTTGTACTTATTTCTAATTATTGCCTCGGCCAGCTAAAGCTCATGCTAATTCCTTCCTTCTCCTGTCTGTTGCCCACTCCAGTGTTTGAGTGTGTTGTCAGGCTGTCTCCCTGTTCACAAATGGATGCTTTCAGTGCAGCGGCTGTGCAAATCTGTCTGTCAGTGTTACTTTTTGTGCAAACAAATGAGATGTGTTTTTTCCCCTTTCAAAATGCCATGTCCAACACTGAATGGATGCATCATCCTGCAAAGCCAATAAAGTGTTGAATTCCTCCACTCTGGGTGCCAGATCCCTCAGCAGCGGGTATAAACACCGATGTTAAAGACTCCCTGCATACAGATTCGCCTTCTGGATACACAGATTCAGATTCTCCTTTTTATATATTTCATACACCTGCCAGATGAAACTTTACTCACTTGTCAGCAAAGGGTAAGGCTTGAATGGATCTCACCTTAAACTCCCGCAGGCGGTTTCTGCTCTGGTCAGCTTTAAGTGAAGCAGAAATTAATCTACAGTAAAGTGGGCTGACCCCTGTCAAAGGAACTGCTATGTTCCTAACCTTTGAAAAGATTAATAAATGGCACACTTGTGTCAAATCATTTGCAAAATTCATGACTGAGCAATTAGAATAGTAACAAATTGCATAGACACTAATGCTTGGTGAAGACACAATGAGTGTTAGAGTTGATAAAATGAGAAGAAAACATGTCTCAAAGATTAACACTGAATGCAAAAAGCCTTTTTGTGCTTTGGTTTTAAAGTGGCTCAGTTTTAATAGCCATCAGTCTGTTTCCACTGCTGAAAAGGAAAGTTTCCCATTTACAGGTGCTGCTGTGGTGTATTGTTGAAGACAAAGTCAGGCTGAAAGACCAGTCTGCTCACCCAGACACAATTATGGAGATTTTAATGCTTCAGTAAACTCATTATACCTATTGAGAAAATTATTATACAAACTTACAGAATGTCTAGAAAGGATTTTCTGAGGTGTGTTTTAGTCTTTAAATCAGGAAAATGCCACATTTATAATTATAAAGTGGGGATTTTATTATAAAAATGTATACACAAAGAGGTAATGCTACAGTGATATTATATCATTAAAATGGGGCGTTTAAGTTGAAGCATGCAGTGTTGATTTCCTCATCTCCAACATTGTTTTGAAACAAAAGCCAACAGCGGTGGTGGGTATACCCCAGCAAAACATGTAAGTAGTCATGTAACCTTGAGCATCAATTACAACTTAACCACGGCGTATCAGTCTGTTCACTTTTTGACTTAACGTCTGCTGAGGCATGACATCATGCTCCAGTGCCACTAGAGTCCAGGTGAGTTTAGCTTCTATCCATCAGCCATATTTATAAAGAGCAACATCTAGAAACACCATGGTGTCTGGCTGCTTAGCAAAGAAGAGAAAAGTTAATAATGATAAATAATAGCTTGTGTTGATGTGTGTAACTCTAACATTTTTACATGACAGTAAGTTTTATTCTGTATTCGGGTTCATCCCTTATGTATACATATATATATATATATATATATATATATATATATATATATATATATATATATATATTAGAGCCGGGACTTTAGCGCGTTAATAACGCTTGATTAATTTGAAAGACAAACGCGTTAAAAAAAATTTACGTAATTAACGCAACTTGTGTTTGAAGCAAGGCGGAGCGCTTGTCAGCCTGATTTCCTGCTGCCCAGACTCTCAGACGGCTCCCAGCCCGTGTCAATATCCTCCCTTTATAATTCGTATGGGTCCAGCTCACCTTACCTGCTTCTTCGGATGTCATCAGTTCACCGGTCTACCCGGTCGCGGAACTCTCCGCTCTTTTCACCGTGAAAACCAAAAGTAATCGGCGGTGAAACTGGACGGTCTCTAGCCTTTAGATTTATTCCTGCTCCTTTCTCGCCGTACGGTCCGGTTCAGTTCAGCACTGAGCAGGTGTTGGGGGGTCTAGTAGTCCCGGTCTGACACCGAGATCCGAGCGGAGGTTTCAGTTTGACTCGGTACGAACCCAGACCCTACCCCTATCTGAAAAGTAAAACCAGTACCGGACCCAGGCGATCCCATTCCCACACTAGTCTTTAAACAACAGAGACCTGAGTGACCCGGACCCCTCATTGAAAACGAGGCAGACCGTGGGTCAGTTTGAACACTGCAAAAAATGATTCTCTCATAGTGTTTCCACATGTTGGAAATCTTTTATTACTATTTTAAAACAACACCCTTCTGAAATTGTACATAAAATAAACAAATAGATTCATAAAGTACTGTATTTAGGGTCTGTCCAGTTTTAGTCAGGAATTTTTGTTTTTCAACTGTTTTGAACTGAAATGCAATTTAAATGCATTTTTTTCATAAATTATAAAAGCTTTAAAATGATTTTTAAAACATTTTGGCATATTTCATGGCTGGACATTGTAAACTACATGTAATTTCTTTTTTCTGAAAAGAAGCGATGAATTGCGATTAATTTTTAATGCAATTAATTGCGATTAATTTTAAAATGCGATTAACTGCGATTAATTTTGTTCAGATTTGCGATTAATTAGTTAATTTATTTTAATCGATTCCCGGCCCTAATATATATATATATATATATATATATATATATTTTTTTTTTTTTTTTTAGCTGCAGTTGGTACTAAAAGCAACAACAAACCAGGAAAAAAATAGTTTTCAAAGAAGATTGTTTTTTCTTAACAAAAACATTTCTTGTGTTTAAAGGGTATGATTTAATGGCATACTATGCAGTTTGGGCTCGTTTTTATCACCCCCTAGTGTCTGTTTTAAGTCACTGTCATAAGAACGTTAGCATTGTCTTTGCTCAGAAACACCTAAATGTAACTGTTGAAATGTCTCCTCAGCCTTCATAGCTTTCTACTGGAGCGGTTCATCACTCATTCTAAGAAATCAGCTGTGTTCAAGCAGGGAGAGATAAAAGATGCAGGAATCATGAGCTAAAAACACTCTGGTGCTAGCATAACAGCTAGCCACATTGGGTTAGCCTAACCCTCATGAGATACATGACTTTGTGAGACTTCAGGGCACCGGACCAGAGACTCAGAAGTTACAAATGTGGTATTCTGGACACAAGCAGCAGACGGGGCTCAGCGAGTTTTCATTAATCCTGTAGGGGTCATATTAGCAAATACTGGCTCAAGAAAAAGACTTAAAAATTTGGAAAATTTGACATAGTGTGCCTTTAATACATCCAGACTAGTTTAGTCAGTCAGCAGTGAGATATATCCTCTTCCTGCCTGCAGAGAGCAGCAGTTTACTGTGGGCTGAGTTCCATATTTAGTCAACTATTATAAACCAGCTTCATCAAGGTCTGTACACCACCACAGCAGGTTGCATGTAGTCTAAGTTTTATTCATATTAACTAGTGAATATGTGCTTCATTTTTCATTTAAATATTTCTGGCAGACGAATCAAGGATTTGAGAGAACACAGGTTCACTGTCAGTCAATAAGCTAACGATCTGATGTCATTAACAGCTTTCTCTGGTAGGCGTCACCATTTTGGCCTATATGTGCTGCAGTCTGAATCACTGTTCTTCTTTTATTTTCAGTGCAAAGTTCTTCTACTTTACTCTGCAGAATAAGTAGTCTTTAGGGACATCTTAATGCCTTTGTGCATAAAACAGATCAGATATATTACTCCTTGCAGAAGCGTGAAATGTGTATTTAACTCTGGCCATGGTTGGGTTAAGTGTCTGGAGGCTATCCAGCTCAGTAATAGTACACTCAGACCTAACTTTATATATAAGTGTGTGTGTGTGTGTGTGTGTGTGTGTGTGTGTGTGTGTGTGTGTGTGTGTGTGTGTGTGTGTGTGTGTGTGTGTGTGTGTGTGTGTGTGTGTGTGTGTGTGTGTGTGTGTGTGTGTGTCAGAACAACTCTAAATGTAATTCCAACAAATTTACTCTTCCATCTACAGCTACTGGGCACACATACGAGGTGCTTGGCAGCATGACAGTTTATTAAAGTCATCATTAACAAATCTTAGAGACCTGTATGTTCTAACCTCGCTGCAGTTTGGAGAGGCTAATTATCTTTCGAAAAGAGCCAGCTGATGGACTCTTATGTTTACCAACACACACACACACACACACACACACACACACACACACACACACACACACACACACACACACACACACACACACACACACACACACACACACACACACACACACTAATGCTGAGTCAAATTCAGCCTGATATGCCTAAATTTACATATAAATAAGACAAATACCGTAGCTGGGGAGAGATAGACAGATTTATAAGTTGCATACAAATGCACATAAACAGCCACCTTAGAACACACTGAAGGTTAAGATAATAATAATAATTTTGAGGAGTAAGAAATGGGCCAAAAGCCTCATTAGCATAAGCTGTCATGAGAAGTATCTGAAGAGAGAAATCCAGGGGACTCCACGCAGATAGTGCCCTGTCAAGGTGTCGGCTCTTTATTCTACCAAGAATCTTTACTTCACGCTTGTCACACTTGATGCTAATATGAGTGAAACCTCATTCTGTCAAAACCTTTAAGTTGGTGCGCAGACAAGCCACGAAAATAAAAAAGTGATGGAGCATGTTTATCTTCAGCTTCAACATAATATAATGGCAGACTAGAGCTTCCATGTTCAAGTTATGAAGACGCACAGCACAGCCAGGAAGTGCACCATCTGTGTGTGTCTGCTTCAGTTACTCACAACAGAGATTAGGCACACCGTTCCATCTTGACTCACCATCAAATGTCACTGAGCAGAGGTGCTTTAGTCAATCTTGTCAGTAAAGTTAAACACATTAAACACTGTTTTAATGAGTGTTCAAGTTCTCCAGAACTTTTCTTCATAGTCATGTGATTCATCCACAATACAGCAATGGTGTTAGCCATGGCACTCAATGTAAAACACATACAGTAGGTTCTTCTTGTGGAGCTAAAACTTAAATATCATACATCATAATCAGCTTGTACTGAGAAGATTCTGGCCCCCATGGAGGCCTGTGGTAGTGCCTCAGGGCGGTAGTGAGTAGAGGTTCCTGTCATGCCAACAGCTCACTGTTGTGCTTTTGTTCCCATTGCTGTAGTTAAGAGTGTTAATTCTATTTCCGTCTTGTGAGAAAAGTGATGATTCGACCTCTAGGCTGCTTTCTGACTACGTTTATTTGAGTCCTTTGATAGGATGAGAATGTTTGTGGGTGAGAAGTATTCACTAAGGACTTTTATTTTTGTAACTTTGCAGCTGGATGTTGATAAATATTGAGTTTAGATGAATATGTAAGAGGCTGAGAACAATAGCAGCCTGACATTAGGATGCATCACCTGACTTGAGCGTGCAGCTGGTATCTGATTATGTCTGCATGTGATTTAATTTGGTTAAAATCTCACCTGGTGCTTGAAAAAGTCTCCACTCCACCGAAGGCCTTTCATTCATCCTTTCTGATGGATATTTAAAACGTTAAATTAAAATGAGTTGCAAACAGTTTAGTTAGAATAGAATAGCCCTTCATTGTCCCTCAGTGGGGAAATTCAGGTGCATCAGCAACAAATTGTTCTCAAGTCAAAAACAAACAGATTCACACAAAGGTAAAAATGTTGTTAAAAGAATAGAAAATATGAATAAGATACTGTAAAAAATGTGCACATTTATAATAATAATACTACTATATATAGCATACCTAGATTCAGATTCTCATAATGAGTAGGGGAAGGTAGGTGCTAGTCTAGAAGATGTTCTCTGAAGAGCTGGGTCTCCAGGAGGTTGTTGAAGATAGACAGAGATGCCTCTGTTCTGGTAGCTTGGTAGATCATCCCTCCATCATGGAACGACGTGAAAAGAGTCTGGACTGTCTTGAGTGTGGTGTAGGCACTGCTAGCTGATGATCATCTGCAGGACCGTTTCAAGGTATTTGGGGGCCCTAGGCAAGATGGACTGTGCCCCCCCCCCCTCACTCCCCCCGTCAAAATGTACCTTGACTCCACCCCCCACCACGCCCCTAAGAGAGCTACAGCATGAACACACTGTTTATGATTGCAAAACTTTTACCAGTTTCTTTTACCAGAGTACCAGTTTCATGGGGATTACATAAACTCTTCTTCCAGTACAAAACACTAAAAGCTACTTTTTACATTCTAAACTTGAAAGTGGGTCACATTTGACCCACTTTCAAAAATATATTTTACTGTTTTGTATTGGAATAAGACTTCATGTAGAAACTGCAATTTTAACACAACAAAATTTAATTTAAAACTGTTACACAACTTGTGTGCTGATTTGAAGTCTTCACAAAAGTTACAACAGAGAAGCAAACAAGATGAATCTGGATGACAGAATATTCATGTTTCCCTAACACTCCTTCACATTCCAATGGCCCATCATCTGTGCTCTGTGCAGATGGTGATAACTTTACAAATGAAAGGCAGCAAATTGTCAGTGATTGAGTTGTTGATTTCAAACCAAGCAGCCATTTGGATTAACTTTAGCTGAGGGGGGTCTAAAAGTCCTGGGAGTTCTACTTTTTAAAGAGAGCTTCAGATTTCACAAACATTTTTTAAATAAATATTGTTGTTTAAAAATACCAGTGTCCTTAGGATTACAAGAAGTATTATTCCAATACAAAACAGTAAAAGCTCATTTCATTCCTAAACTTGAAAGTGCCATTACCTGCTACCTGCTCCTGCAGGCTGCAGTTAGCCATGGCAGCTGGAAACATTTGCAATTATGAAATCAATAATGAAACTAGTATTTAACACAACTAAATTTATTTTAAAAATTTTAGTAACATCTGAAGCTCTCTTTAAAAAGTTGAAACTGTGTTGTCTGACCCAGCAGAACTCTCAGGATTTTTAGACCCCCTCAGCTAAAGTTAAACCAAATGGTTGCTTGGTTTGAAATCAACAACTCAATCACTGACAATTTGCTGCCTTTCATTTGTAAAGTTATCACCGTCTGCACAGAGCACAGATGATGGGCCATTGGAATGTGAAGGAGTGTTAGGAAACATGAATATTCTGTCATCCAGGCTTCATCTTGTTTACTTCTCTGTTGTAACATGTAGGCTAAATGTATCCATGATCACTTACCACTGTCATGTTGTTTCTTTTCTTCCTCCTCTCCTTACACTTTTTTTTCTGGCTTCCAGACTATAAGTTCGTGATCGCTTCATGCTGTTCGCTGAATTGCCGTTTTCAAATGTCGCCGGCTGCCGCGGATTTTCAAAACATAGGATGGCCAGGGAGCGAATTTTCATGCCCCGCCTTTCTCGCGTCTTGGCTAGAAGTCGGCTGAAGGAGGAGGTCTGGGGAAGCGTGACGCATGCCTGCAGCTGTTGATCGGGGACGAGGTGGGGGTGGGGGCGGTGTTAAAGGGACAGCGCGCTGAGTTCACACAGTTTGTTACTGCGTTAATTTCTTAAACAGTCATTGTCTGGGGGCCCCTAACCAGCTCGGGGCCCTAGGCAATTGCCTGGTTTGCCTGTCCTGTTGCGACGGGCCTGATCATCTGATGACTAGTGCCCGAGCATGACGTGTTCTTAAAGATCCCATATTATGCACCTTCTATCCACTTTGAATCGTTTCTTTTACATCTCATTAACATGTCAAAGCTCTGCATTGGTCAAATTGACCCTTACTTGGGCTGCAGTTGTTGTTCTTCCACCTCCTCATCCAACCTCCTAAAGCTAAACTTTCATTTTGAATGGGCGGGGCAGTTAGGGAGCCAAGCTTCTCTAAGCCCCGCCCTTTTCTCTTCGCCACATATTCACAAGACATCAGTGGGTCTTCAGGGTCTCAGATGAAGGGAGTAATAAAGACTTTTGTGCTTGTTGATTCAACCATCTACGGAGCAACTACTGTGCTTTGCTCTTAGCTTCACCATGATTCTTTGCTAATGTTTGTGAGGATGCACAAGGGTGGGGTAGGCTCAGGTAGCCAAAGATGCTCGTGATTGGCTCTGTCCCCTAGAGAGGAGTGGTCTTTTCCCTTCTTGATGTCAGCAGGGGAAAGATTGAGAAACCACCCGTTTTAGCATTAGCTCAAAACACATTTCCCAAAAATGAGAATCAGGAAGTGAAAACGGTGAAAAGATTTGAACACCTTTGGGTTTCAGACACAGTCTTTGGGACTGATATGACTGTTAGAAGATGTTTAGAAAGTGAATTTAGCATAATATGGGACCTCTAAAGGCCTGAATAGAAAACAAGTACCACAACTGCAAATAAATATGCATAAAAGAAAGATATATATGTACAATATATATTTAAACTAATCAAAAATATAATTTGCATATTCATAATTTTTGGAGTATGTTGATTAAAAAGCCCTGATTATCAGTCTGGCAATCAATGCTCTTGTTAGGATCACTTTGAGTTTCTCTGTTAATTACTGTCTATTGTGAATCTTGTCATAAAGCACAAATCAGCAACAATATGAAACTAATACTGTATAAAACAGGAGGCAGAGGATGCAGCTTTAATTAAAATGACAGATAACAGTCAGCTCAAACAGCCCTCCTCTCCGTCTAGCTCAGATGTGTCCCATGTGGGGAAACTATGAATCAAATCAGGTCATTCACGCAGAAAAAAATCTGAAATTAAACTAGGACTTAATGGCTAAATCATACCAAATAATACTAAATAAGAACAAAATTACACTGAGATTCTTTTGTTAAACAGTTTTTTTCTGGTGTTCAAGTCTAATCTGAAGCTTTAGCCTGAATGATGTGTGAGCGTATCATGGACTACTGTAGAGCTGCATCATAAACCGGGTTTGAAAGCAGTCAGGTCCTTTAAACCTGTGGTGTAGATTAATCCCTGTCTTTCAGAATGTTTTATGTTTGATTTATACAGCTTGGTGCCCCACCAGTGTTAAATGTTTCAGTTCATGAATGATAATATACCACCAAGGGAATAAATACACTTTACTGCCATTAACATTCAACCACTGAAGGAGCTACATGTTCCGCTCTTTCACAGGTTGACTAAGTGAACTGATGAAGTAAAGCTTTTTGGAGCAGAACCGATTGAGTTTTTAAGTGAAATACAAAACACAGACTATTAGTCATGTCTAGGGTTTGTTCAGTGACACCAACCTGACTATACCTTCTATAGACACCATTCAGTAATCAGCATAATGAATACTATTGATCGTGTTATTATAATGTCAGTAAGGAGCTGCCAGATTCTTTTGGAAAACTTTCAAAAACACAAAACATTTAGAAGCCAATGTGAATGTCACTGTCTTCAATATCAATCTCATTAAAGAAGAAGAGGTGTATTTATATAGCGCCTTTCTAGATATAAATCACAAGGTGCTTTACAAAGTCAAACACACTGGACAATAGCAATAAAATCTATACAAATTTACAGGGTTTTTTATGGATATTAATTCAAAGAATCCTTCTTGACAGCTTGTGACAACCCTGCTGATAGATTGTGACCTTATATAATCAACTCCACAGTGAGTCATTTGATTTGTTTGTTTCTTTTGTTTTACTAAAAATGTGGTGCTACATTCAATCCACTGATGAGCTAATGCTAAGCTAATGAGCTTAAAGTCCTGATTAGTGATTTTATTCATTATACGTCTTTGTTCTCAATATGCCTGAATGTTAGACCAATACTTCTAGTGTTGATTGAATACTTTGGTTATTGTACTTTCGTACATTTTGGATGTTTTTTGTTCCTTCACCTGTTTAATCCCAAAACGGCCTACAGCACTTTTGAATTGATTGATGTGAGTGATTCTAATTTCCAACTTATTGACCTAAATTATTTTATTAAAGGATTCATACGTTTTTGACCAAAAACTAGTCTAAAACCTTTTTCAATTTTCATCGACTAAAACTGGACTAAAACCCTCACATGGACAGAACTAAAATGGGACTAAAACTAATCAGTATTTTAGTCCAAAAGACTGAGACTAAAACCAAAGCGACTGATAACAACAACACTGTGTCCCCCTGATAATTCCTACAGCATGTATCTTGTTCATATTTACACAAACTTTCACCAGGAACTGACCACATTGACTAACAGGGTTCATTCAGCAGAAATAATCTGAAATTCCTGCAGGAAGTGTGCTGTATTGGAGACAGCTGCTGTCAGTAATTCTAGAATTCAGTTTAAACTGTGTGATGTTCAACTGATGGTGATGGAGGTTTAGAAATGAGTGTTTCCATGAACCGATATAAAATGTTTGAGCTAGGAGTTGTTAGAAGAGAAGAAAACACCCTTTTATACATGTCTCCTTTCAGCTCTGCCTATGTTAATATGAAGGAAGCTTGTTGACATATGATCTAGGGGTTTCTGTATTTTTAACATAAATCACTCTCGTCAAACTAAAAACAAAAGTTTTGCCGTGCCACAGTAGAAGTTAACGTAGATCATGTGAAGTGAGATGAACAGACTAGCCTAGCTATTTACACTGATATTTAAATTCTATGTGATAGCACACTCTATATCAGGCTCCAAGGGTTTAAGATTTTGTGTCATCATTAACTCAGAGTTGTAGTTTACTTAGCACTTGACTCCTACTGGCTAATCATCCCCATGTATCTATTTTGATTCAGTTTGTTTATTGACGTTGTAATCATTCTATCACCCTCGGGGCTCACTCAAACCCCCAGTCTTACTCTGTCTGGCTGTGGACTCTCGCCAGGTTGCTGAAGCCTCTCACAGAGAGAGCTTGGCAGTTCTCCAGAAACATGCAAACACACACATACGGTCACTTGTCCAGGAAAACTAGGAGCCTGCTCTGACCAGATGTGAGCCATCAGCTGAAAATGCCTTTTCACATGCACACAATGACATTCCTGCAATTATAGCATTTAGTTTTATGGGGTGACCATGGCTCAGGGGAGGAGAGGTTGTCCACCAATCGGAAGTTTGGGATTCAGTCCCACATCCAAGCCATATGTCAAAGTATCCTTGAGCAAGTTACTGAACCCCCACCTGCCTCCCAGACGCCGTGAAACTGGCTGCCCACTGCTCCTCAGGGACGGGTCAAAATAAGAGAACACATTTCACTATGTAGTACTGAGGTCTACAGAGCCACAAATCACTTCCCCTTTCCCTCCCATATATCAATCAGTTGTGTGGATGAATACGTTTTCACACACACAAACATAAATCTGAGAGCAGGGATTGTAGTCAGGGATTGTGATAAAGAGGGTTCAGTGTCTATTAGAGATCTGGGTTATTGTGACTAAACAAGGATTTTCTGTGTACCATGGTGTCACAGTGCTTCTTATCTTCTAGTGCCGTTAGCATCCCCGTTAACACCCCACCTACTGTACAGCTCAATGATTAATCACGGTCATATAGTCATTCATGTATCCTGTACAAGGGTCCAGAGGCTGAAGAGATTGTATTTATTTTTTATCAAGTAAAGGTGCAAAAATAAAAATCAAACGGTCTCACTTAGGAAACTACACACACTACAGTACATTGGATTGCAGTCCAGACATTGCGGTGGCCATTCGTCCTAAAATGCAGGAAGCACATCCTCTTAGCATTGTCTGCTGCTGCATGCATGTTGTACCATTATGCTGGAGTACGAAGTCACTGTCATGATAAAAGAGACACAAGAGACAGGGTGAATTTCATCAAAATAAAGCCCAGTTGACCACTAATGCACATGAAATCAGATCAGACAAAATCCAAAACCATTGTTTTTGAGACTCAACCATAAATTGGACCCTCCTGATAGACGGGTGAAAATATAAAGCTAGAACTTTCAGGTTCAATTTAGAACATCTGAATGCTGAAACACACTTTTATTTTTTAATAAATCAAAAGGCTTTTGAAATAGTTTACATTAAATACAATTTTGGGCCAAAGAATACAAAAGTGTCTGTTCTGTCTCATTTTAACTTCTGTTGAAATACATAATAGCTTCAGTGATGATGTGAGAGTTATTATCATTTTTTATATTTGTAAAAGCACTTTAATTGGTGGTTGATCCATGTACTTTTATCTTGGAACATTTTGTTTACTGCAGTGCATTTTTAATTGTGTATGACGGTTTTTGCCTGGTTTTGTTTGAAGTTATAAGAAGAGATTTTAAACTCAAAGAACAGAACATTAGCAGTAAGAGAAAAGGAAAATTATGATGAAAAACAGCATAGGGTGGATTATTAATTTGGTCAGTGATAGTTAGGAATGATAATAAAAGATAGCTTGAGTTCTCTCCTGAAAAACCAAAAAACAAGTAAAGTATTACACCTTTTATGATGCTTCTCATTATAATGATGTCTAATTTGATAGATGGGGTGAATGCATCATTAAAGGATTCATCTGAATGTAGTTTCATTATCACGGACTAATTTGCCAGCCTGATATTTTTTATTATCTTCTAATTACTTGTTTTTGCTGCTTATTAGAATTCAAGACAGCTTTTAAAAGTAAATTACAAATGTGTAATTTATGTGCAACAACAACACAGAAGCAATTAATGCACACATTAAGAGTAATGCTCATGTTTATGGTGATGATGAGTTCCATCTGATGTACTGTTGATGCACTAATTAAAGCGTGGCTGTGTGGATACGTTGGCAGACAACGCGTAAAAGACTAGAAGTCAAAAGAAACAAAACTGAAGTGCTAGAATGAAACCCAGCTTGTATATCAGTCAGATTCAGCATTTCTCTTCTGCCATTGCTGCTTATCTCTCATGTCTTTCTTTTATTCCACTTCAGTTCTTGTTTATCTTTCTGTTTCTAATATTTAACTGTGTGTAATGAAGCTGATACATAAACCTTAGTCTGAGTTTCACAAGGAATGTAATGGTGTAATAAAATCAGTTTGTCCTCCACAACACCTCTCTGTTTTTATGGTCCTATAGGACCTATAATTACTTATTTTAATAGGATGATATGACTGTTGTTACAGTGCCTCAGAGCTAATCCTGTAAACCACATATTCATCTTCACCTCTTAAATCATGAATAACTTTACAGTTCAGACACTGGTCCAACAGCTGTTTAGAGAGTAAAACAACGTTTGGTTTTCTGATTCAGTGTTTTAATTGATTTATTTTACCAGTCAGATGTTTCTGTGGTGCACTTACTAGCATTTCATAATTTTCAAAGATTTGACTGATAAGTTTAAGCAAAAAGTGAATATCGTGCATTCTTTTTCCAGACCTTTGCGGTTCACCCTGACATGCAGTCACTCAGCTTCTGGGCCAAATCCTGCCTCATAGCCACCCATTCTTTATAACCAATGCTTGGTTAGTGTTGTTTTTTTACAGTATTTGTTTGTCAGGCTGCCTCTTGATGATTAACCACAACTCTCAGTGGAGATTCAGGTCTAACTTTTTATGTCTTGTTTCCCTTCTGAATTCAGCCTGATGGCCCAGTGCTCCATTGTGCTAGAAAATTTATTGTTCATCAACAATCGTTGGATCGTTGGAGGAGTTCATCTTAGAGAATCTTTATCCCAAATGTATTTTCATGGCTGTGTTCTGAGGCTAAACTGTATGGTAACAATTAGAAAAGAGATTCAGAGAAAAATACTTTTCTCCAGTATTCAATCCCTGGACCATTGGCAGAATATCTGTCTGGTCCTGATGTATGAAATAAGATTTGTGTCAAAAGGATCAACCCAAAAATTCAGACACACAAAAACTATATCAAAATAAAGCAACCAAAAAGAACATTTCAGAACAAAAGTGTGAAATTCAAAAGCAAATAAATAACTCTTAAAAACAAAATAAACTAAGTCATAAATATTTATTTTTCCAAGCCAAAAAACATATTTTTAACTTCATAATTTCTTTGACACACCATTTTAATTCTGCTTCAATCAGGCCATTTAGGCTTTTATTCTGAAGGGTATGTTTTGATTGCTTTGTGCCTCGGATTTGCTTCTGCTCCAAGTCTTTTCTTTTGAAAGAAAGTCTCAGTGGGAGGGGCTTTTCAGTGCATCAATCTCATTGGTTATGAAGGTTTGGAGTAGGTGGCTCTTTACTTATAACGGTCATCTTCTGAAAGTAATTTCCTCATTTTGTGCATAGATTCAATCACACCTGCCTGCTGCCACACCTGAGCAGTTCTGCATTGTGTGAAGCCCCAATCCCACAGCTGGACCGACTCTAAGAACCTGGCCTGTTTGCTGGACAACTCATTTTCATGCTTTTAAATTAACAGCACTTTATCCAATGACTTCCTAACATTCTAGAGTTTATGCAAAATGCCATAATAAAAACTGAAGCTTTTTTATCTTCTTTGTCTTTTAATATTTTCAGGGGCTGAGTAAGCAGTTCTGCTTAATTCCTGACATTCTTAACATTGAATTGTTGAGGGCGATTAGTTTTAAAATATGTATGGAATAGAATAGAATAGAATAGAATAGAATAGAATAGAATAGAATAGAATAGAATAGACACCAAAAATATAAGTAAGTTTCCTTTCATGTCTAAATCAAAAATAAAATTTACCCTGCAATAATTGGCTGTTTGGCATAATGATAATAATACATTTAATTTATATAGCACTCTAACGTTATTTTTGGCATGTTATTATACACAAAAAAGTTCAATGTTAGCATTTATGTACAAATACACTAACATGCCAAATGTTTGACAAGCATGTTGGCACAGTAATGCTGTCTGCCCTCAAGCTATCAGCTCCATTCACAGCAATATGCTTTTTGGGGTGGATCGGGTCCTGGTTTTGGTTCTGATTTGATTCTGTTCTGGTGCTGGTCTGGTTTTGATCTGATTTTGCTACCTTTGATGGAGCAAGAGATAGGTATACAATTTAAATACAAATATTGTGCTGTATGGTTGGTTTGGCTGGGAAGTCAAGCAGTTCAGTTTTATAGAGGTTGAGTTGGAGATGGTGGACTTTCATCCATCTCCATATGTAGATCAGGGTGACGTCAGCATAGCAGTGGTAGGAGAAGCCATGTGTTAATGACCTGGCACAGTGAGGTGGTGTATATGACAATGAGAAAAAGGTCCTAGTATGGAGCTTTGGGGTACTCAGGTGGCGAGGTGATGCACAGCAGAACTGTGATCGAGCCAGGATACACTGAATAACCAACTTGTGAGGTACAATTCAAACCAAGAGTGCTAGAAAGTAAGGACAAAAGGATGCCAGGGTTGACAGTGTCAAATTCAGCAAATAAATCAAACAGGATAAGTACTGAGGACTTGGCTGTCACTCTGGCTCTTGTGAAGGAGAGACAAGATTCAGTTCAATTCACGTAATTAATCAATCAATCAAATCAACAAATTCTAGAGCACCTAAACACTAAGGCAGCCATCCGTGGTGCCATCTTGGTGTTTTTGATTTGATTTTTAATGAAGACATAAATAGAACAATTAATCAGTTGTGAGAACTGATGAATGATTGGAAATATCTTTAAAAACATGCTTCAGTATTGCATATAAATATTCATAGTCTTTAATCAACATCAGTTTTCTTCTATTTGTATACATTCTTTCATCTTTAAACTAATAATCTAAATGTTGGATAGGCCATTGAGGAACAAAACAATCCTAAACATTTGAGGTAAAACTCATTTGTCTTTTTAGCTGCTTCTCTGAACCTGAACGTTTAATGATCAGATCTTCAGGACATATTGACCTTTTGAAACTATGTATAGCTTTTCATAACCTGAATGTTAAACTGATGGCTTTTAAATTAGGTTTAAAAAGTAAGGCCAGTCACACCATGGACTTCAGCTTGAGAAATAAAACATCCAAAAAATATTTACCAGGCATCAGTTTATTATTATTTTACAAAATTATCCTAAAGGATAGCAAATATCATGATGTTCTATATTTTATTCAGCTAGGAAAAACTAAACTATACCATCATCATTCTAATAACACTCTATGCAGATGATACTTTCCTTTCATTTCTGCTCATTGCTTCTCTCTCCTATCTTGTCTGCAGGGCTGTGGTGCACATTCAGGTTAATGATGTGAACGAGTTTGCCCCGGTGTTTCGGGAGCCTCAGTACAGAGCTGCTGTTACAGAGGGAAAAATTTACGACAGCATCCTACAAGTGGAAGCCACGGATCAGGACTGTTCCCCTCAGTACAGCCAGATCTGCAACTACCAGATCACCACCACTAACACCCCTTTTGCTATTGATCGAAATGGTGAGTAGAAGTGATGGAGACTTTGGTCAGCATATACACTATGTATATATATATATATATATATATATACATACAGTACATACATGTACTTTCACTGAGTCACTTATTTAACTGCATGTCAACACAAATTGCTAATCTGCAAATCACATGGCAGCAACTCTGCATTTGCGCACCTAGACATGATGAAGATGAACTGCTGAATTTCAAACTGAGCATCAGCATGAAGAAAAAAAAGGAGATTTATTTGCCTTTGAACATTTCATGGGGGGCTGCATGGTGGCACAGTTGTTAGCACTGTGGCCTCACAGCAAGAAGGTCGTGGGCTCGCTTCCCTGGCTCGGCAGCCTCTCTGTGTGGAGTGTGCATGTTCTCCTCATGCATGCGTGGGTTCTCTGCAGGTACTCCGGCTTCCTCGCATAGACAAAAGACTTCATTGTTACGCTAATTGGTCTAGTAAAGTCTAGTAAATTGTCCTTAGGTGTGACTGGTTGTTGTCTCGTTGGTCTATGTGTGGCCCTGCGATGGATTGGTGACCTGTCCAGGGTGGCCCCCGCCTCTCACCCCTTGACCTCTGAAGATAGGCACCAGCTCCCCTGCGACTCTCTGTGGAGGATAAAGTGGTTATAGAAAATGGATGGATGTTTCACATTTTTTGGTGTCAGACAAACTTGTCTGAAATTTTCAGAAATCTACTCTGAATTTCACCTGCACTCAGCTCTAGGGTTTACAGAGAAACAATCCAGTGAACAGCAGTTGTGTGGATAAAAATGTCTTGTTCAGGTCAGAGTTCTGAGGAGAATGGACAGAGTAACTGGAGTTAATAGAAAGTCAACAGCAGCTCAAATGACCATGGGTTCCATACAAGGTCTGCAGAGCACCATCTCTGAACCATCACATGTAGAAACATGAAGCAGATGGACTACAGCAGCAGAAGACTTCACCAGGTGAACTCCTGTCAGCTAAGAACAGGAACCTGAGGCTACAATTCACACAGGATCACCAGACCTGGACCAGAAGAGACTGGAGAAATGTGTCCTGGTCTGATGAGTCTCATTTTCAGCTGCAACATTCAGATGGTCAGAATTTGATGTCAACATGAAAACATGAATTCATCCTGCCTTGAATCAACTCTTCAGGCTGCTGGTGGTGTAATGGTGTGGGGAGTTTTCCTTGTCCTGCTCTGGGTTCCTCCTTAGTACCAATTGATCCTGGTTTAACCTCCACAGCCTGACTGAGTGTTGTCTCCATCCCTTTTTGACCACAGTGGACCATCTTCTGATGCTACTTCCAGCAGGATAAAGCTCCATGTCTCAAAGCTCAGATCATCTGGTTTCTTGAACATGACAATGAATTGACTGGACTCCAGTGACCTCCAAAGCCACCACATCTTAATCCAGTTCTGGGGCCTCATTTATAAAGCCTTCTTCAAGCACAAAATGGGGTCTGAAAATTGCATTTGTCATTTTCTACACAAACTTTGTGATTTACAGAAAAAATGTGACGGTCAAATGTGTGTAACTTGAAGCAAACTTTGAGGCTTGCATAAGCAGAGGACAGAATCCTGGGCCCTAGGTACAAGTCATCTTGATGGGATCTGCACTCCTTGAAGTTCATGCCAATGACAGAATCTGGATGGAAGAATTGTGAAAAATCTAATTATCCAACAGGTTGGCTGATATTTGTTTTATAGGATGATCAATGTAACATTTCCTGCCTGATGCCCCTTTGGATTAAATGACATGTTTTCATTAAATGTTTCCCTTAGCTCTATCTCAGTCATCACTGAGCTCCATCTCTGTCACACTGACAGCGTTCACCTGCAGAAAGGGCACTTCTGTGTACTTGTGATGCATCAACATGTGATCACCCAATAAAACACTTTTCTGTTCTTCCAACTCTCTCACAAGCACCTCGATTTCAGTCTCTGTAAAATTGCGTCACCCCTTCGTTGTCCTGATTTACCGTGAAATACCAGAAGTCAGCGGCTTATGCACACGTAGAATATTCATGAGATACTTTGCATTGACCATTTATGGCATAAGGCATAATTTTAACCCTTGTTGAATTCATCACACTAAGAATTAAGGCAGTTCTGAAGAAAAAAGCGAGTCCAACCTGGTACTGGTATCATGGAGGTAATAAAGTAGCTGGTGAGTGTAAATGATCTCACCTTGCTCTTGTCTGCAAAGCTCAATGAGTAGCAAGGGTTCTCCAAATGCTATCATTTACCCACTAGTCTCAACATCTAGTGTCATAAAAAGTCTTTGTGCATCTTTTTATCTTTTTATTTTATTATCCCCTAAAAACAGGCCTATGGAACAACAGTGGTGTTTCTAAATCGTTTTTTTTCTAAGTAACATGAAAAATCCTGGGGATTATTAAAATATCAATCCTACAAGTCAACACTTGTCTTGACAGAATTTCTTAGTGAAACTCTCAGACTGGAGAATAAAGAACATGGAACTACAGGAAAGTCATTTTGAAATGTAAATCAGATCTGTCTTCAGACGCAGTTCATTGAAACCATTTTATTAGTTTAACACCTGAACAAGAGCACTGACGTTACTTTGATACAAATTAATGAAATTACAGTGTTTTTGTTCACTAATTCGTTCACTGATGGAGCCTTGCCTCCATCTTTGTTGTCTTTCTGACTTTGTAGGTAACACACTTTGTGTATGTGTTGCTGCCTATTTACCGGTACACTGTGTGTGTGTGTTTGCTTGAAGGAGTAATGGGTGTTTAATTTTGAACCATCATTATGTATCATTGTCTAATTAACTGAGATGACTTAATGTAATCACTGTAACAAATGAGATCATGCTGGAGATGACAGGTAGCTTCTATCTTTTAAAGAGGTTTGATTAACGCTAATGTTTCTCAAAATTAGGATCATGTTTTCATTAAACACTTGCTGCTCTGAAGTAAAGACAGTGCTGTCTCTTTCCCTTCCGTTTACCTCCTTGTTGTTACTTTTCTAAAACTAATAATTACCCAAGGCCTTCCAGCCTTCCTCCATTAGACCTTTGATTTAATTGCTGTCCACTAAGAAATCTTATTGCTCTGGTTCTGGAGGCCCTGCTTGTATAACAAAGTGTAGTCTTTAACAGTTTAATACATGATAGTCATTGTTTAAAAAAAGAGTTAATAGCACTAACCAGCAGCTGGCTGCATTTTCTGTACCGATATGATGTTAATGGTGTTGTTTATCACAGTAATTCTTCTTTTTTATTTCATTAAACATTGCTTGAGGCAGAGATTCACCTCATTACAACTTTTTCTGGTAGAAAACCACAGACTCAGCTCATTTTCATTTTGGCTGTTTCACACTTGGCTGCAAACTGCTGTAATGGCTTGAAGATGCCAACAAAATCATATCCTCTGCAAATAGCTGAAATGAGACCCTGAGATTCCCAAACCAGATGCCCTCCTCCCTAAGACTACTCCTTGACATCCTGTCCATGAACGCCTCAAACAGGATCTGAGACAGAGGCAGTCTGTTGGAGTCCAACCTGGACTAGGAACAAACTTGACTTGGTGAGGAAAACGTGGACACAGCTCTCCCTTTGGGACAGGATCACTCTTGAAAGTGACCCAGACATACTCTTTAAGCACCGCCAACAAAAATCCTCAGGGGTCATAGTTGTATACCTTTCTCAGTTCAACAAAATGTGAACTGGGAACTTTGACCCTCTCAGCAGGTTTGCAAGGGTGAAGATTTACAGTAGTTCACTATTCCATGACCTGATGAACCCCACAGTGCTGACGATTTACCATCAGTCAGAGCCTCTATGCCAACACTTTGAAAATGGAAGGGAAATTTGTGGCTACTTGTGTATATACCTCAGTACAACGTAGTGGAATTTGTTCTCTGCATTTGACCCATCCCTGAGGATGGGTGGGCAGCCTTTTTAGGTGGCGCCCATGGGCAGTTTGAGGCTTAGTTTCTTGCCCAAGGATACTTTGCCACATGGCCGGGCGGGGGTTTGAACCCCGCTCTCCCACATGGGAGGCGATCTCTCTACCACTGAGCCACAGTCACCTCTAACAGTAACCCCAGCCTGCCACTCCATAGGTGTTGTGTCAGACTTCAATGACTATCGTGCAACAATCAGAGCCTTGAGCATCTCGGGGCAAATCCCATCCTGTGCTGAGGACCTTTTAAATATCAGAGCTACCATGATATCCAAGTTAATGCATTTGACCCCACTAAGTTCTCAGATTAGGCCTTTTCAGTGGAGGACATGGTGACTGGTTGGTTTAAGCCAATCTAGATTAGCAGTCACCCAAAACAATCATTCATGGCCTTGGGTGAAGCCTGCTTTCCTTCCTGAGTCTTTTTTGTTGCCAAACGTTCTTCTCCATAGCCTCTTTAAATTCCTCCCACACACAGGTGTTTGGTTATGTAACTACCAAAGTTGTAATTGCTTTGGCCAGACTGTACCTGTCAGTTGCTTCAGGGGTCCTCTGGACAGCCAAGCCCTGAAAGCCTTTATCATTATGAAGGTTTCATATTCCCACATGTACTCACATCACCTCAAACAGAAATGACCAGTGCAACAACAGGACTGTCCATGTGGGATCTGGTTGACAGTAAACGTTACTGTTGTAGTCTAAACACTGTGTGCTGTGCCAGCTGTGCAGTCAACCACCCTGTGCTCTGAAGTGCTTTTTTGCTGAGATGATGGAATCAAGCATTTATTCTGCCAGAGTTTTTTTTTTTCTGGCAATGAAACACAGTGCATGAATTCATGCACAAATGCTGCTCTGCACTCAGGCACTGGACAGTTTATGTCCATGGATCAACTCATTTAGTGCAGCTCTTTTTCTGTTAAAAAAAAAGTTATTTTCATTTCTGTCTTTTTTGTTACTTGTATTTTGGAAAGTAATTTTTTAATTGACTCTACTGTTCTGTTCTTCATTGTAATTAATGCATTCATCTTTCTTGTGAAGAAGATGCATTGTGCCAGATTAAACCATTTAGTTTATTTCCATCTACACTTCCTAACGTCTAAGTTCTTACGCTTAGAATTTCTCGTTCTCAGTTTTTACAAGACTTTTTGATTAGAAAAAATGAAAAATATTTTTTATCAGTCTCTAAAGAAGTGAATTCTTGACCCTTGCAGAGGAATTAACACCATGCAATAGCGCTGACAAACTGTCTATAATGAGTACATATTTATTTACAACAACTTCAAATCAAACATTCTGCATTCAAACAACAGAGTAAAAAAAACATGAGCATCTGATTAATTTCAGATTTAAGCAAAGGGATGAATTATCATTTGGAGGTCTAAATATATTTGTGAATATGAGTGATTATAGGTAACGTTTAGAGTGAGAATTTTCAGAGTGAGAATGTCATAAACTTAGAATGAATATGATATAAGATGAAATATATTTGATCAGTGGAACTGGGGACCAGAACAAAATGAGAGTTTAACCTATCAAAGCATGTTTTATCAACATGCATCAATCTGAGGTTCACAAAGAGGGTCATCTCACTGAACCTGAGTTTTGGGTTGATACAGTCTCTGACCAGAATTCAGGTGATCCAAGTGAGTATCAGTGGTCCTTCACTAAGCCTCGGTGCTTAGCCTGGGAGTTCAGAGGCTCCAGGAAGTGGATTATTGGAAAGGGTGGCCCAAGTTGAAAGGAAGGCCTTTGGTGGATTTAACAAGCAAAGTTAAACTCTTGTGAAAATGTTCAAACTGATTACTTGCAGGAAGGACACCTGTGATTTTCAAAATAAAGGAGATGGATAAATTTGAATAGTCTCAAACTTGATATGCGATCTGATGGAGTTTCTACGTCTGGATTGAACAAACAAACTTCTAACCAATAAAAAAATCATTTAAATGTGACTGGCAGGTAGCGTGACACTTCTGAAAGTGGGGTTTTGATTCCACCGACCAATGAGTGTGTCTTTTCTCTAAATTTGCATAGAGTATGACATCATGAAGGCTTCTGAGTATCAAGGACATCTGTCCCTGACACTCAGAAGACATCTCTTTCAGAAAACCTTTTATTTGACCATGTTTCACTGTGTTGCTTTATTCTAGGCCTTGGTAGTGAAGCATCAGTGGAAGTGTGTGTTAGACTGGAAGTTATGGAGACCATTCTAAACCAGATGTTAGTGTTACATTTGTTGATTTGATATCAAGCTTAAAATTCAGATTTAAGGTGGGTTAAAACTACACAATACACACAGCCAGGTCTGAACAGGGAGGGGGACTCACTTTTTCCTTACTGGCTGTGGTTGAAATGTGCTGTTGCTGGACTCAGTATCTGTAACTTGTAGAACCAGATTCTCCTTGGAGTTTCATGCATGTTGAGGAGTGGAGGAAGCTCCTCTGGAAGGCGTCCTGCTGATGTAAAATGTTCTGTCAATAAGTCTTAAATTTATAGAGCTAGATCATCATGACAAATTGAAGCATTTTCTGCATCTATTCCTGAGGAGAAGAAGGCAACAATTTTTACAACACCTGGGAGACAGTCAGGGGTTCAGTATCTTGCCCTGTTCTTTCCCACGTGGCCTTCTGGGGCTGGGGGTTCGAACCCTGATATCTCAGTCAGTAGACGACCTCTCTTCCCTCCTGAGCCACAGTCACCTTTTACTGTGTTTCTATAAAATTTACAACAGAAGTTAAAATTATTCTCCTATTGTATAAAACTTTACATTTCTTTTTTTTCCTCAGGACTTTGCTTTAAACTGCAGGTTGAATTCCTGAATGCAGAATGGGAGCACATTCAAACCAACAAAATGGAGAACAGGACCATCGATATCTTCTAGATAGTTTGTGAGGGACAATTTGGGACACATTTTAAATTGCCCATGTCATGTTTGGACTTTGCTTTATTAATGGACTCTATTTATTCCATAACTTTACTCAAAATATGCAAACTTTTTATAGTAGTTCAATCAGCAGGCGGTTTGAAATGGAACTCTCCCTTAAACCGATACCCTCCATTTCTACAGAAAAACAACCTCTGAATATTTTCAGGGAGGATCATTTTTGGTTTTTAAACATCATCACTGCTGGTTGCAGCTGGGCCAGATCTGTGAATGTTATCACTTATCAGAAACATCCTGATAATCTCATTCCACAGTTGGACTTTTTACACAGTTGGTGTTATTTTTTTCTTTCAGATAAAATTATATATATATACGAGAATGAGCTCCTTTAAAAACGCTCTTTTGGCTGAATTTGACTTTGACCCTTTGTCTCCACCAGGTAACATCAGAAACACAGAGAAGCTGAGCTATGACCGCCAGCAGGAGTATGAGGTCCAGGTGACAGCCTGGGATTGTGGCCAGAAGAGAGCCTTGCACAGCGTCTCTGTGCACATTGATGTCAAACCCATCTGCAAGCCTGGCTGGCAAGGTGAGCCTTCATCCTATATGTATATTTGTGTGTTGGTGTGCCTCTCTTTGAGGAAATTACATGGAAGTCTGACAGCATAGTGTTTATATATCAAGGTCCACAGATGCTGTGCTAAATGCACTGCGCTCTATGTCTGCATATTTAGTTCTTCCTCTGTTTGGTTACATTCTCTGGCTTTTCACTATATTTACCTCTACCCTTTCCCCCCCGTCTCCTTTTACATTTGAGTTTTTCTTTTTCTTTTTTAATCATTTGGCTTCTTTATCCCAATTGGTTTCTTCTAACCCCCTTTTAGAATCGTCCTGCCAAGTTGGGCTGGTGTGATAACCTTACTTTACTTACAATACTGTGACTCAACAAGTGAACCTTGTGACTTCAGGTCAATTCTACCCTCCGCCGTCATACTTTTGCATTGTTGTAACCACATATTTTAGGTACAAAAATAAGCTTTCTGCTTCTGCTCTGTTGATACCCACTTTTGACTGTTTTGTCCACATCTTGTCTCCCAAAATCTCACTTGTTTGTGACTGCTGGCAACAAACTGCTAATGACTTCCGTGAGAGTATTTTCAAAATGCATCTTCTCCATTTCCTACATGAACTACAGAACTTGTGTGTTGCTGGAACTTGTGCAACAAATTTTCTTTGAAAAACATTTGAAATAATCTATTCAGTGATTTCAACTAAAAGTATGCATGTATCTCACAGTCAGTCTCACAGGAGCACATTGTAGTGCACCAAAGGGAAATAAAAAGGAAGTTATGGTCATGGCATAAAATTATTTTGACTATGAAATAAAACAGTTTGAGCCAGTGAAGGGCTGCATCTAACTGATGCCTAAAATTACACATGCAGTGCATACATGATCATATGGGAGACATGCATAATGTAATGTGCGTGGGTACAAAATTATAGCTATTTTGTTTCCAACTAGAACAAACAGCTAGCTGCCGGGTAAGATCTGAGTATGACTTGACCAAACACTCATCAGAATGCAGTGTCACTGTTGGGTTGTGTCGGACCCAAGGTGCAGATTTAGCAACAGCAGCAGAAAGAGGCAGGTGAACTCAAAATGTTTAATTAATAAATGAACCAAAATGACAATAAATAACTGGACTTAAACACGGGTATCAAAAGTGTGGCACACAGCGTAGCAAACACAAACTATATATACACAAGGGAATGTAATCAGGAGAACGAGGAGCAGGAACACAAATGAGGAACACAAGTGGAGGACTGGCAAGGGACAGTGGAGGAAAACAGTGGCATGCACAGACAAAAAAATCTACAGAAAATTGACACACATATATAAACTTACACAGGAACACACACATGGAACATGATACACCTGTGGAGGGGTGGCTAGGGTGACACAGGGGTAGTAAGAGGACAAACTAAACACATGGGGCACAGACAGTACCCACCCTCAGATGCCCTCGGGACACAAAAAAAACAAACACCACACGAAACAGGGCTGGAGGAGAGGGACCCAGAAGGAGGGCCAAAAACACAAACCAAACACGACTCCAGGAGAGCCAACCAGATGGGGCAGACTGGAGGATGGACGAGGAGGCTGAGGTCAGGAGGGCAGCTGGAGGACACTCGGGATATAACAGGACAAACTAAACACAAGGGGCACAGATCATGACATGAAGTCTCATTAGCTGAACTGCAACAACAAAAGAAGTTACAACTATAAAGACACTTGTCATAGATTGTTTCAGATGTACATAAATGCTTAGCAGTGTTCATCTCCAGATTAAACTGTGGGCAATCTGAAGTATTCTGTCACTGATATGGTCCCATATGTGCTTATTGGCATCCAGCCATCCATTCTCTCACAGGACTGAATACTAAACAGCAGTATAACAGGATCCTGGCAGCAATTTAATGTCATTTATTGATGCCTTCAAATAACTGTTTAGTTGTTTGGCCCATGATCAATTCTCCAATCTGTTTTTTTTCCTAAGTGGCAGCACAAGCTGTGTCCTGAATACATCTCCACATTTGTAACCTGAGATATGTAGGGGCTGTTTAAGATGAGATGAAATCTTTATTTGCCATTTGTACACATACGTACATCTAGCCTGAGTGTATAGGAAGTCACGTTTATTTATTTTGCCCTGTGAAAATAAATGATTTAGGAAATGCCTTTTTAACCTTTTAACATTCGTATTTTGTAAATCATTTCTTAAACTGGGTTCTTTTTTTCAGAACATGTTTGCCAAATCTTGGGGAAACAAATACAACCAGATTAAGAAGAACAAGAGAAACACTGATTTTTTTAAATCTAAAGTTCAAATAATACATGGTTTTAAAGCATAGTCACTGTGGGAGTACTTTGAAACTGTCTGAGTGCTTTTAACTTCAAAATCAAAGCTCCAAAACCATGTTAACAATATGGTTCATTTACAATAAATCAAAGTGCATCTTTCTAATATATTATGCAGTGTTTAGGCCTACTAAAAAAAAAACCCAATGAGAGGTACTTTCCATGTTTTACTAAGTCCTCTATTTTTTTGTTAAGCTCGTATTGATTGTTTTTAGTTTAAAAAAATGAAACTTTTCAAAAAGGCATGATTTTCAATTGCATACTGTAGAAATTGTCAATCTGTTAAGAATGAAAATGAAGGATAAGCTTCTGCAGATGTCTATTCCAGGTTGGATTGTTATGATTTGTCAGACAGAAACATTAACAAGCACTCAAAAAATAGCTTGAACACCAAATAATGAGAAGAGTGAAGACTACGGTTGACATGTCTATTCAGCTCTCTACTTTTGAGCCTTAAAAAACTTTTCTGTTGCTGATTGTTGGATTTTGTGGACTTCAGGGAGCCTTTTATGATTTAATTCATATGCTTTTTGGTCTTTTTGACTTCATTGGACTTTTGATGGACTAAAAATCTTTCCGATCTGACAGTGACTGCTCAGCTATTTGCCTTCTGTGGCCTTGAAGCTAGTCAGAATGTCTGTCCTCCTCCGTTTGCCCCACAATTACAACTTTATGCTTTTTAAAGCAAACAAAAAGATTACAGACCATAAGAAAGACATAAGACATCTCTCAGCTGAACTGCAAAAAAAGGGAATTGCTGCTGGATAATTTTTAAATCGCCTCCCTTCACTGACCAGCGTCATTGTCAGCCAACATGAGAAAGAGACATCCAAACAGAACCCTCTGCTCCAAGACTTCCAGTTCAACTTTAGGAGAGCCTCTGTTGTTCATCCCATTACCCCACCTGGCCTTAGTCTAAACAGCTTCTCTGCACTTGCTGAGGAACAACCAGCTGATATTTCCAAACCCTTCCTCCCATTTGACCACCACAGAAAACTGATGCCATCCAACTGGAGCACATGTGTCAAACTCAAGGCCTGCGGGCCAGATCCGGCCCACCTTAACTTCTTACATGGCCCTCCAGAGATAAAAATTCATAATCAAATCAGAGAAGCTGCTCTAACTTAGCCTAGTAAACTAGACTGTCAGTTCTGCTCTGTAGACTTTGGTCTACCCACACTCCATTGGAACCTCCACAGCCCACTGATTGGTTCGGTCAGTCTTGTACTGGGCCAATCACAATGCTCTAATGGTTTGGTGGGCGGGATTAGTCAATGACGGCAGAGCTTGGACTCTGAAATTAAACAACATGGCGACAGCTCGGGAACCGTGTTTGTTTGAAACGGCTCTGTCATCAACTTTGGACGATTTAGATTTGGGCTTTTCTCTAAGACGCAAACAGACAGAGGCACTTAAGTCTTTTATTTTGAAAAAGGATGTATTGGTCACTTTGCCGACTGGATACGGTAAAAATTTAATCTACCAGCTGGCTCTGGTTGTTGCTAAATGGCTGTGATTTGTCCTAGCGCTATCCAATAGCATGTGAGGATGGTTTGATTGAAAACTGTTGATCCCGCCCCTATGAATGAGTCATTTCAATGGATCGTGGCCAGACTATATATCCACATATAGGATGGCTTACCAGGCTAGCTCAACATGCAGTATCCTGAAGTACACTTTCTACCATGCAGAACACAATCCACACTATGACAGCACCCTGCCACCAGAGGGTACTGTTATATTGTTGTTTACCTGGGGTGGCATGTAGCTCAGTGGGTAGAGTGGCCAGTCTGGCAACCGGAGGGTCGTTGGTTTGATCCCAGCTCCAGCTTAGTTACCCTGTTGTTGTGTCTTTGGGCAAGACACTTCACCCACCTTGCCTACTGGTGGTGATCAGAGGGACTTGGCAGGCGCCCGTGCATGGCACCCCCACCTCTGTCAGTGTGCCCCAGGGCAGCTGAGGCTGTATAACGTAGCTTAACGTAGAATGGGTTTTGGACTGGGAGGGGAGAGTGTCATAATTGTTCTATGTGTGGGAAAGGGAGGGATTGTGGGTTGTATGGGTCATTTTAATCTGTCAAGCACTTTGTGTTGCTCGCTGGGGCATGAAAGGTGCTATAGAAATAAAGTTTGATTTGATTTGATTATCATCAACAGTGTGTGAATGGGTGGGTGACTGTTGTGTTGTACAATGCTTTGGGTAGTGTAGAACACTCTAGAAAGTGCTCTATAAATCAGTAGCGTAGCCAGAAATAGATTTTCGGCCGGGCCTAATAAAAAATGGGTGGGCCCAAAAATGTGATTGAAAATAAGTGTATTTGTAAATGTCACTTTTGTTTAAGCTGATCTGTGTCTATACAGTGATTCCTCATTTATTCTGGGAGTTACGTTCTAAAAACTAACCCGCAATTGCGGTGAAATCCGCCAAGTATCAGTTTTATATTTTACAATTGTTCCAGAAGTTTGAAGGCTGTAAACTACAAACTTTATACACTTCTCTCAGACAGGCATTGACATTTTAACACTGATCTTGTTTAAACACAACCTGACCATCAGAACGGCTGAATAAATCACTTCATTGATGTTTCTGATTGCATCTGATGGACACCTGCTCGTTGCGGTAAAAAAAAAACTACACACAGCAGATGCTGAGAGAAGTGATCTGAGAGCTGCTCTATGTTTATCACTAGAGGTCTCAATTTCAGCCCGAGCCATCAGGTCAAACACGTTAATTATTTCAGGTCGGACACAGAGAGAGAGAGAGAGGAAAAAGAGAGGAGCGGAGAGCGCACCGTTTGGAGACATCATGCTGCTCCATGGTTCTGATTCTGCAGTCTGTCAATCAGTTAAAAACATATTTTCTACTTGTAAAAGTCTAGATTTTCATTCCCACCTTACTGCAGAAAAGAAGCTCATGAAGGGAAGGGAGCATAAGGGCGCTACTCATCCAGACTCTTGGTCAGCACGCAAAAGGAAGTCAGGACGCACTGCGCTCCGCTCCATGGAGGAGATCGTCAGGACGCATGAACACTGCGCTGTAAAAAAGGAGTTTAAAGCATGCAAAGTTGCACAAAACATTCCGCGAAAGTACAAGGCTGCAAAATGTGAATTGCAAAAGAGCGAGGATCCACTGTCAGAAACCGACAGAAAGATCTTTGAACAAAAAACACATTAACCCTGTAACACAGGACAGGTCCTCCACTTTTTGTTTTTTTGAAACATTTTGAAATGAAGATTTGTTTTGCCATTTCTTAAATCCTTTGGTTGACACTACAAGTCACAGCAGCAGAGTTGCGCTGTTACCGTAGCTCGTCTGGAGAGTTCCGAAATTATTCAAAATAGCCAATGAGAGCAAGACTTACAAATGATGTAATAATGAAATCGCCACAACACATTCATGCTGTTGGTGTCAAATTTACTCTGTTCTATTTCATTTCATGATGACTTAAATGAGAGCCCTCAAAAATAAAACAAATATATATACTTTTGTTGAGGAAGCCATTTGATTGGGTGGGCCCAGGTACACAGTGGGTGGGCCCAGGCCCACCCATAGCCACACCCCTGCTATAAATACAGGACATTTACCATAACTAATGCATATTTTTAGCAAGAGGTGAAGTTGAGAAATATACAAGTGTTCCCAAAATGTCCAAGAAAATAAGGATAGATCTTAATCATCTACCTTTAAACAAATGGTGGGAAGCTGAATATTTGTTTGTGCTTTAAGAAGAAAAAACAGATTGTCTTCTGTGTTATGAGGCTGTCTGTGATAAAGCAATAGAACTTACGCCACCAGCGCTTTGACACGAAACAAGAAGCTAAGTATGCTACGGTTATCTCAACAGAATATGTTTACAAAAGCTGCATCCAGACGTGATGCAGTGGTGAAAGCCAGTTATGTCGTGGCTGAAGATGTCGCCTGAGCTGCAAAGTGCATGTGTAGTGTGTGTGTGAGCAGGTATGCCCTGATCAAACATTTGCATACATTTAGCATCGTCAGTTTGCCAAGAAACACCATCGCAGAACAAGTGAAGTTACTTTCTTTTCGTTTGTATTATGCCAAATTAGCTATGTATTAATATCTTTAAAGTTTGTTATGAATCATTTTATTAATACAATCTGCCACAACCGGCCCTTTGAGGACATCCATGATGTTGTTGTGGCCTGAAATGAAAATGAGTTTGACACCCCTGGACTGGCGCCTGTAGTCTGTAGGAAGCAGCCTCCATGGTCCTTCCTCTGCTGTGGGTCGGCACTACGCTTGACCTCCTGGCCCTGCTGAGGAGCAGAGCTCCTCCACCTCTTTTAACATAGCCAACCCTCTAGTTCCTTGCCCCAGCAGGAACACTAACCCAGAATTCTTATCCACTCTTTTCTCTGACCACTTTGCTGGTAGCCGACTCAATAATGAAGAATGTTTGCTTTTTTAAACGTCATCACAAGATGTTTTCCATCAGCCACCATCCCTCCTATTCTGAATAAACTAACAGGTCTGATATGCTCTGCCCCAACATCGGTTAAGAGTGATTTTCCATTTGGGATCAAACAATATTAGCTGCTGGGAGTCTGTCATCACAAAACAATGTTTTAACCAACTCTTGATGTTCTGGAATGTCTGTTTTTATCCTGATTCCCACCGTTTTTTGTGGATATGGAAGTTTTAGTCGTCAGCTCTCTCACTGCTCCTGGCTTCAGTCTGCTTGCAGGTCTCGCTAAAATTTAGTTTATTTAAAATTAACTTTAATATGTATTTGGAGAGGTTTTCCTTTTTTGTGTGAAATGGTGTACATCCAAACTGTCATGGCTCAATCAAGCACACTGTAAGTAAGCTGTTCACAGACATTACTGTTTACAATCCAGCTACATCCCACACTGATGTGCTTCATTGTGAACAGCGCCACGCCTCAGCAGACAATAAGTCGACTTGTGAACAGCGTGAGACGTCGTTATCAAGCTGTAATTGATGCTCAGGGTCACATGACCAGTTGTTGAGATGTTGGCCCTTTTTCTTGTGGTATACCCAATCACTAGGACTGGGTACCATGAAATACTTTTTGATACTACTACTTTAACGATACCTGGTTTTCGATACCGGTACCTTAACGATACTTTTTTCTGTACCTTTATGTATAATTCTGAGAGAAAATAACAAAGTACTGAAAGATTTGTTTTTTTTATTAAACCAAAAACCCATCTTTTTATGGCATATGTATGCTTTTTTATTACAACTGGTACTTATTGCTTACCTTGGACACTTTCTGTTATGTCACAGTATTAGATATGGAAGTTTGGGGTCTTCTTTTTCTTTTTTGCAGTCGGAGACTGAACACGGCGCTGCAGCTGCAAGTTAATTCCATACGCAGTGCATTGCTTTGACTAATTGCTGGTATTCCTTTTTTTTGGTGGCACAAATCTAATTGCATATGTTGCATTTTGCTCTGTTCCTGTTTACCTTTCCAAAATGCAGCAAAAGTTAAGTCTTTTTTGGACATTTTAACCTGGAAATCGCTGCGCTTGTGGGAGAACAGTTTTGAAAGGCAGAAGAAGGACTGCTATTTGTGTGAGGACACTCTGCTCTTCCACATATCACGTAAAACGTGGAGCGAATCAGCAGTGGACAAACTGAGCGGCTCATTTGCAGGGACATTTTATCGTAAAAGTGCCGAAATCTCTACCGTGTTTTTTTGGTACCAGTACCTACCGAATGCTTTCAGTACGGTGATAGTGATCAGTAATAGTACGGTGCCCAGCCCTACCCATCACTGTTGTTGGCTTTTGTTTCAACAAGTTGTTTGAGATGAGGAAATCACCATTGCATGCTTCTAATTAAATGCCCTACTATCATGATATAATATCACTGTAGTCTGAACTTTTTACATTTTTCATAAGTTTCACCAGTGAGCTTTTCGTGAGTACTGTGTCTTTTACACACTTGTAGACAATTAAAATGTCTGTGTCTGAATTGGAATGGATTTAAACAGCCTTCCACAGTGGTCAGGGCTGATGTGGGTATTACAGCATAACTCCAGCCATCTCCCAGCTCTCAGTGTTAATCCTGCCTTTGAAGCCTGTCATGGATTTTTAACTTTTTTTTTTGTTCGCATATTTCAAGTTTAACCTTCTAGCCTCATATTATGTTGGAAATTCATACACAAATACAATCACACACAACTGCAGCTACACTTTCACTTGCTGGGTAGTCATCGCTATGAGCTTTACTTGGCAAGAGAGATGAAGGAAAGGATGGAGAGGGATAAGTAAATGCCATGGCTAGGGATCAGGGGATATTTAACAGGCCTAGCTGTTGTTATATTAGAGGCAGGCTACTGTGGGAAGGTCAGAAACATGCACACACACACATACAGTGAATGTAATTTATTGTGCGAGAAAAACTTATTTTCTCTGTTCAAACTAGCTGTGATATTTGACTGTGTCATTCAGCCAATCACAGTCCTTCACATGAGCCGTGACAGATAGGAGTGTTCAACAACTCAATCAATGGTTCTTTAAAGAGCTGATAGAAGACGACCTCATACTAAGTGAATAATTAAAAAATATATTTTTACATTGGTGCTCAATTACATGTCAATATACAGTTAATCCTTATAGATAAACACCTCTTATAGATAACTTGTGGGTTCAAATGAAGGCAACTGGACTTCTTTGGTTCCTTGAAGACGTTTCACTTCTCATCCAAGAAGCTTTGTCAGTTCTAACTGAACTATGGGAGAGTCAAGCTTCTAAACCGCAGCTGTCTGTTGCTGCTAAATGAGCTGACATTGCCTGTGGATCACCCTCTGTTTCTAAGCAAACACGTTTATCCAAAGTGACTTACAATATACCTATTAGGAATGTTGTAGTCTGTAGTGGAAATCGGAATACCTGAAGGAAACCCACACATACATGTAAAGAATGTGCTAACTCCAATCAGAACGGCCACAGCCTAGAATTTAAATCTGCGATTTCTTTGCTACTAGACAATAGTGCTAACAACTGGACCACCATGGAAGTTGTTGTTGATGTTGTTACTCCCTGTTGTGTTGGACTGGTCCAACTGTGAGTTTTTTTTTTTATGGAACCAAAGAAATACATGTAACCTTTTACAACGCAGAGTAGCTATATGACTAAAATATGATTGCCTTGGATTTTTAATAGTTGGGCAAATGACTCGGTTCATAGGGGGATAATTAATAGAAGCCAAGATGCACAATAGAATGAGTGGAGCCACAACTAAAGTAAGTTGTACTATAAAATCTGTGTGAGAACAGCATGCACAAATAAAACAATGCCAACACAAAATGTAAAGTAAAAAGCGTAATACTATAAATTGTCGCCATCCGAGCTCAGACTTGTTTTGGTCCAGCCAGCTGAATTGTCAATGTTTTTGTCAAGTCAGGTCCAAAGGTTGCATGGTGAGGAACCGTTTCACCACTGTTGCAACAGTCCGTACTGGGAGAGAACAGCCTGTTCTCCGAGGGCCAAGGTCTGGTTCAAGTTAGACAGGAAGCCTTGTCATCTCCTCATCAGGGAGAGAATCCATTTCCAAGTTCAATGGCTTCCATCTAAAAAAACTAGTCTGTATTAAGAACAGGACTGTTACCATTGAGTTCACAATTCTATCTCAATACATGGCCATTTATTATCAATGCAAGTGGTTTAGCTAAATAACAACACTTACACTAATACTATTCAACTCTAGTGTGACTTATTTACAGTGTAGCTCAGGATTGTGGAATACACTGTAAACCCCATACAGTTTAGTTTCAGTTCAAAGAAAACAGTAACATCAAAAATGTGACCCCAATAATGTGCAGTTCTCAGGATTCCTAACATATTTCCTAAATCCCTAGCAAGAACTAAATCTCTAGCAAGAACTCTTCATCCTGGACAACTTAATGCTCATTCTTTGAATGCCTTCATAGAAGTCCTGTAAGGCTCTTTCCTGCTGGTCCTCATGTCATATATTCACTGTCACTTTCTTGTGCAAATTTGCTTTGAATCCCGTCAATTTTTTCAACAACAGAAAACCACAATCATAAACTTTTTTATCTGCTAGCTAAAGACAATTTAAAACTTTTCTAGACATAATAGCCAATCTCATATCTTGGGTTTTCATCTGCCTTGTCTCCACTGTCTACTAAGGCACACATCCACACCCACCCACCCACCCACACACACACACACACACACACACACACACACACACACAAATCTAATAATGGTCTGAGTCACTGTCGAGCCTCATCTTTTCATTCATTGTGATGCCTATCAGCGTTATTTGGTGTAATACTTTGACAGAAGGCTTTATGTAGTTTATCTTTTATCTGGTTTGAAAACAAATTAATAATATTTTATTAGTGTCACTGTTTAACACTGAACTGTTAACAGGATATTTAAGATGATATTACTGCGCACCTGATTTTTAATTTGATATAAATTGTTTGTTTATGAGATTAGAGTGAATGAAATAGTTGTTAAAAATTACATTTTAGTTGGTAGATCAACTGAAATGCAATTGCTTCTGAGCAGCACTATAGCATGCTTCAAAGTCATTTTAAAGTCCAACTGTTGAGACAAATACAATGTTTTCTGTCTACTCACAGTTCATACACACTCTGGCAGGCAGGTGTTAAAATCTATCAACGTTTTTCAGTCAGGTAGATGTTGCAAACAAATTTTAAACTTACTCATTTTACACTTAATTTTCAAGAATAAATTAATATAACGTAGCAGTAATTGTTTTACAGTGTTGTAGTTTCCACATACAAAGTTACAATATTAATCATTTTGACAATTTTCATTTTTTTGTCATGAGAATTTGACATACCATATTGACCCAAATATAGGATGACCCCGATTATAAGACGACTCCCTCTTTCCAAGACCAATCTTCAGAAAAAATACTAAATTCACCTTTTAAAGAAACTATTTTTATTGACATTTTGAGAAATTAATTTAAATAATACCTTAATTACAATATTCTAGTGTGTGTGTGGGGTTCTGTCAGGAAAGACACTAGAAAAATTATTGTATTTATTCCAGTGTGTTCCTATTTTTTTGCCACAGGTATTCTTTTTGAAACTTGACAGTAGTATATCAGATTTCATCTGGAGTAAGAAGCCTGCGCGGATGCGTAAATATTTATTACAAAAACCTAGAGCTCTGGGAGGAATGGCGCTTCCTAACATCAGATTTTACTATTGGGCGGCCAATCTTAAGACTATGCAGTTTTGGCTCCACCCTGATCTATATCCCTCTCCTCCAATCTGGCTTACTATGGAGTCTAACACTTGTGCACCTACTTCCCTATCTGCTCTGGTTCACTCACCTTTTCAATCTGCCACTGACACTTATACTAGAAATATAATTGTAAAGACATTGTTAAAGATATGGAAGCAATTTAGACGTTTTTCCGGCCTTCAAAACTATTCATTACATGCCCCGATGGCATCAAATCATATTTTTGCCCCCTCTTTAATGGATGGCACCTTCATGGTTTGGTCCAGTCTAGGTGTTAAATTATTCAAGGATTTGTATATAGATAACGTCTTTGCTTCATTCGAACAGCTCAACAATGTTTTTTCTCTTCCTAAACAACACTTCTTTAGATATTTGCAGGTGCGCAGCTTTGTCAGCAGCAGATTCCCTCAATTTCCCTCTAAACCTCCCATCTCAGCGCTGGACACATTCTTTACAATGATCCCATCATTAAAGGGTATGATATCACATATTTACACCTGGATTCACTCATTACGTCTGGCCTCCCAGGCCCCTCTTAGGTTGCTTTGGGAGGAAGACCTGGGGGAACAGCTTACTGATGACATGTGGAAGAAAATACTCCTTAGAGTTCATAATTCATCTATATGCGCCAGACACGCATTTATTCAATGTAAAGTAGTGCACCGCGCTCATTTGACAAAGGTTAGGCTTTCAAAAATGTTTAAAGATTTGGATTCTACCTGTGAACGCTGCGGCCAGATGCCAGCAACTCATGGACACATGATGTGGTCCTGTCCTAGCTTAAAGGCGTACTGGGAACATATATTTGACTCTTTGTCAAAGATCAGTGGGGAGCAGATGGAGCCTTTAGCTACCATCGCTCTGTTCGGGGTTTCTCCTCCTTCTTTGAAGCTGTGCCCCCAAGTGGAAGCGTTTGCTGCTTTTGTTTGTTTGTTTGCCAGGCGCCTCATATTATTGAAATGGAAATCTGCATCTCCGCCATCACACATACATTGGATCAGAGAAACTCTTTATTTTGCTAAACTGGAAAGACTGAGACTTATATTGAAAGGTAGAGGGAGCAAAATGAGTGAACAATGGAACTCCTTCGATGATTATGTAGGAAGCTGGACTTCCCTGAAGCTCCAGATTAATCCTCCAGGTTCCTCTTGCAGTTTGGTGGCAGCATGTATGTGATGCTTATTTTTTATTTTGTTTTATTTATTTTTTCTAATTTATTGCTTCTTTATTTACTTTGTTATCTTCTGGGTTTTTTGTTTGTTTGTTTTCTTTTGTCATTTCTTTTTCCTCATTGTAGAATTGACAAACTTAAGCTTGAAGCTTTGTTTATAAACTTTATATGTCTGTTAAAGGTTATGTTTGTAATTGTAATTTTTTGTTTTTGGGGTTCTGTTTGTAAGATTGAAAATTCAATAAACATTGTTGGAAAAAAAAAAGGAAAGACACTAGAGATACTGAACAAAAACTGAGCAAAAAATACCATAGTAACTGTCAGAACTTTGCTCTTGATGTCATGTCAAATCAAAAGTCTGCATGAGGCTTTTACTCATAGTCCTCTGATCAGCTGAGCTCACACAGTCATCCTATCTCCTCCCACAGAACGTCATCGCCATGATGCGCCATCTTCAGTCATTTCACTTCATAACTCCATGTTTCCTGGCTGTCTGACAGCTGTTCTCTGCTGCATTGACCTCCATTATCTTAAAATTTTGTCGTAACTCTGCCTCACTTGTCTGTTAACTCAACCCACGGCACTTTTAATCTAGTCTGCTCTGGTTGGCGTCAGCTTTGCTTTTTACAAAATGTTGTTGCCCTCTGCTGTTGCAGTCATGTAATGACCCCAAAATACTAGACGACCCCGCATTTTCACATTATTTTCAATGAAAAAAAACTTTGTCTTATATTCGGGTCAATACGGTAACTGCAAACAAAAACATGACATATAATAGATTCAGAATGATGGCCTTGTTACTTGGAATACAGCTTGGTATCCTTGAACCAGAGGATGTGTTAACAGAATATTGTCTGACCTGATTGTTTTAAACATTGATGGAAAATTCTGAAAGTCACAGAATCACAATCGGTGCCGCGAGGGCACCGGTCTGCAGAGGCACGTTCAGGTGGAGGGGTCCAGTACGCACACATGATGGTGCACTTGCAGACTGGCAAACCAGTTGAATGCAGTCCTGTCTACAGTTATGTGGTGGCACAGAGTTAGACCTCTTGGCTTCACACAGAAACAGTAAATTGTGCAGCATGACGTCACTTTGTTTCAGAGACGCTATTGTTTAAACACCGGCAAAGTAGAACATGGAAAGCGTGAGTGTCTGCGCCGATTGGAGGTATTATAAAGTTGATGACAACAACATTGTAAGTATCAGATACGGACTCGGTATCGATAGATACTCAAAATCTAATGACTCGGACTCCAGGGCAAAAAACCCTGATCGGGACATTCCTACTTGTAAGATGACTTCTCAACATGAGATCATTTCCTTTTAACTCTGAAATGAAAGATGACAGCCAATATGCATATTTTGAGATCATGCAAGTCCTTTAATAAATTTGACCCATAACGTCCTACATTTAGTTTGATGTGAAATTCATTCATTTAATCATCTCCTGTAAACACTTTATCCTGAGTAGGGCAGTCATCAGGTGAGAGGCTGGGGACAACCAGGGACGGGTCCAGTCCTTCAGAGGGACACAATGAGAAAAACGAGACAGACAACCACTCACACACTGCCTAGGGACAATTTAACACCGCTAATATACATTAGAAAACACACACCTGCATGAGGAGAACATGCAAACTGCTCAGCTGCAACCCACTGGCTGCAAGGAAACATTGCTATTGACTGCACCACCCTGCAGTTCTTTAAATGCAATTATCACTACATTTATTAATGCCATTTTTAACATCCTTTAAACATGCATAAGTAGGTAGGAGGTCGTTTGTAACTCAGACTGTCAAGCAGCTCAGCTGAGGAAGAGCTTCAACCTATGGATTTGTCCATGAAATGTTTCTTTTTTGCTGTTCCAGCTTTTGAATTACAAAGAGTTGAAACTCCACATAACACTGCACTTTACCAAAAGATAAGCCTAACAAACACAGCCATCTCGCTGTTATTGAGTTTTAATTGTGACACTTTAGTGTTTTGGAGCTAGGAGAAATGTTCTGAAGCGAGACTGCATATTTACATAATTATGGCTTGAAGATGTTTTAGTAAACATCAGAAATAGCAGAGACTGAACTTTAAAAATGTCTAGACCTCGCGGCTGTCTTCTCTTAGTAAAATCACAATGGAAGGTACCAGTAATAAGACAAGATAAAGGGATTCCCTGTAGCAGAGCTGTAGGACTCATCAGCCTTTGACATTAACTTTTTTAAAATAATCTAAATGATGTAGTCATGAATTGCTACTCTGATCAGTAATTCTCCTCTAATACGGACTGTTCTTCCAGGACACATCACAAAACACGGTACTCAATGAACCGCCTAATCCTGCAAAATCAAAGTATCTTCAAATGCGGCTCCATTCGAACAGATTTTCCTGCAACTCAGACAATAAAAGTGGAAAGATTATTTTATTAGAGCATGTTGAGCAGTTCATCTTACACAGACACTCCTCCCACCACTGATTTAAACTGTATACACCACTGTGTTCTCTCCACCTAAATCCTATTCACAGCAGTGTCCGTTGAAATGTTTTCACTTATTGTCTCTCCCTGTTGAATGTGGAGGCTTGCATTCTGCATCATAAAGCTGTTTGCAGAACAGGAGCCGGCTGTCAGTCAGTTTTAACGGAGTCGGGCCAGTTTGAATGAAACACAGTTACTACTGCCTTCAGTCATCTCCAGCATTATATTAATAATAATAGAGTGAAATGAAAATGAAGTCAGAAATGTCACAGCACTGTACATTACAGTACAGCACTGCCATTTGCTGTAAAGGGAAGTCAGTTATTTTGTGCTCCGTGCAGAAAGAAAAACCCTCTTTGAAGCTGACTGTGCAATCCCAGCGTACAGATGAAAACTGATAATATGGATCCAGCAGGAGCTGCACGAACGCTAAAGCTCAAAACCAGCTCAGAGTGGCAGATTGTTGAGCTGATTACAACAGAAATCTGGATTTTCAGACTGCGTCTTGATTGTGGCTCTTAGCTGTTTTTTGTGTTTTTACACCCACATTCATGCAGCCCCTGTAACGGTCCCAAATTAAACTGACCCCAGGGTTGTTGCTAGTCAGTGCAATTAGCATGAACTGCAGGCAGCAGGTCAAGCTTTCTGAACTAACAGAAATAATTAGGTTGCAAGGTGTTTCACATTTATACTTGTTATTGTCAGCAGCTCTGGATGGAAGGCATTATTAACAGATGATTGGACGAGAGTTGAACATTTAAAAACAAAGGATTGTTCTAGGCATCTACAGTGAAAGGTGTTTGTACCCTTACTCATAGATTGTTTCTATTATTACCATATTTTGGTAAATGTTTCAGATCTGCAGACAAATTTCAATATCAGATAGAAATCACTGGTAGTCTATTTATTTGCTTATCTGAAATATTTAAGTATGACAAAAAAACTTGAAATGTGTTTATTACACTTTTATAAATTGTATTTTGTTAAAGTATTTTCATTTTAGTGAGTAGACAGCATACTTTACAAAGGACTGTTTCACTAAATTCATTGACATTCGCTGCATTGATGATCCTGGAGGTGAAATTGAAGAATCAGGAGAACTGGACAAAAAAATGAATATTCTTTGAACACGCAGTGTAAGAACTGTGGCTGGGTATTAAATATGCACCACACAGCAATACTTAAACTTGTTAAAAGAGGGGTTTTCATAACAACGATTGTTCCTTGAAATTAATTGATTTGGTGTATGTTTTAAAAAAATTTTTTACTTTTTTCAAAATAAAATAATATTTCTACAGGTATTTCTCTTAAATAAACACATCAAACATGAACACAAATATATTTGTTGCCAGACCAATCACCAACAAGAGATAAAAGGAAGAGAAATGTATTTCTATAAGACATTAATGAGACCAGAGACAAGATATTCAAGTCCATTAATGAAGTTATTAAAGGTTTAAAAGTGAAAGTCTCATTACAGGTTAGGGTTAATGCTTACAATGTCAATGGTAGATTTATGTTAGAACAGTGAGAGACAGGACAGTAATAAAAAGATGCATTTCAAAAAAGTTGTAAATTATTTGCATTTTCATGAATAAAATAGATTTTGTGCATTGTAGCTACCTGCAGAAGCTCAACTTCCTGAAGCTCTCTCGGGAGGCGCAGTGCTGTTTTGGGGACACAGTACCGTAATTTCCGGGCTATAAGGCGCACCTGAATATAAGCCGCAGCAGCCAAATTTGGGGGAAATTGCAGATTTGTCCACACATAAGCCGCACCTAACTATAAGCCGCGGGTGTTTTAATGTTTAATTACCATATGTATGTGTGTGTGGGAGGCCACTTAGAGGCTACTCTCACACCCACATACCTTTGTCTGTTTGTATGTGAATACGGTTGTTGTCTGCTCTGAGGACACAGCCTACTGTTCGTATGTAAATGTTTTACCACCTTGGGCAGCTACTGATTGCTGCTTGAACTGAGAGAAAGCCGGAGCGGCCCAACCGGTTCCAGCAGCACTAGCTGGCCTCACTGTTCCTTAATGTTTAATTACTGTATATATGAGTTCCTGCTACCACAGAGGGGATTGTTGGGACAGAGATGACTGTTTGGGAACTATTGTATCAAAAATAAGCAGCCTACCGTATCATCGTCTTCCTCCTCCTGCGTACTAAAACCACCAAAATCCTCATCGTCAGTGTCAGAAATGAACAGGTCCAGAATCGCCTCCTCAGCCAGTCTCTCTCATTTGCTGTCCCTCTAAAAACCAATAAAATCCTCTTCCTCAGTTTCGGAGTAAAACAGCCTCCAAACAAGGGCTCCATAAGCTATTGCGTAATCCTCTTCTATGGCCGCGCGTCGCGTTTGTGCATGCGCACGTAATGAACGTGACTGCGAGGTAAACGCACGTACGTAAAACACGCAAAAGCTTTGTGAATCGCGGTCACGTAAATTACGTGCGCATGCGCAAACGCGACACACGGCCATAGAAGTGGATTGCGCAATAGCTGATTGAGCCGTTCGGAGGCTGTTTGATTCAGACACTGACAAAGAGGAAGAGGATTTTATTGGTTTTCAGAGCGACAACAAAGGAGAGAGACTGGCTGATGAGGCGATTCTGGGCCTGTTCGTTTCTGACACTGACAAAGAGGATTTTGATGGTTTTAGCACGCAGGAGGAGGAAGACATAACAAGGTAGGCTGCTTATTTTGATACAGCAGTTCCCAAACAGTCATCTCTTACTCTTCATCATCATCACGCAGCAGTCCAGTTTTTCAAAACATACTTTGTTGTGCGCTGGTGCTTTGATAGCGCCCCCTTGGTAGCCGTTAGCTGAGCCACAGATAAGCCGCACCGTTGTTTAAGGCGCAGGGTCCAAAGCAAGGGAAAAAAGTAGCGGCTTATAGTCCGGAAATTACGGTAATTGGCTCGAGGAACAGAAAAAAAGGCTCGCCGGCCGGATCTGGCCCACAGGCCGCCTATTGAGTACATATGCTTTATGACATTAAAGCTGCACTCCAGAGCATTGATTTACGTACCAAAGTTTTATAAATGTTCCAAACAGTAGTTCAGTTCTAAACTATGACATATGGGTAGAGTTCCACAACATTTGTTATTCTTCTGAAGACCCTCCTTCCTCCCATAGACCCTCCCATAGAATTCACACTGACAGGCATTTTTTTTAAGGCAATAGAATTCAGGTTTCCACATTGTCGGCTGTCAAATCATTGTGAATGAAACAAACCTGTAAAGGTGGGGCCGCGCACAGGATGCTCTGTGTCTTCCCGTTTACAGTCACCATATTGGAAGAGCGCTGCTGGTCATGGAGAAGTCGGTGCAAACTTCTGCTAAAAAGTTAGCCATTCCCCGGCTACTGAGGGCTACATCAACTTCAGAAAGAAAAACAAAGGAAAGTCCAGCAACTAAACACATCAGAAAGTAATGCATGTGCACAATTGTAGAGGCGGGGTTAGAGAGAGTGGAGAGGGGAGAAGGAATGTTTTGGGAGGAGCTGTGGTTCGTTGGATTTAAGAACCTCTCTCTCTCAAATGCTCCAGACAGCATCTTTAATATTCTTCCTCTTGAGCCAATTCCTTGTTGCCTTGTCCGTGTGTTTGGGATAATATCCCAGCCACAACCCATTTTAAATGCTCTGGCTGAGGGACGGAGGTTCTCACTCAAGTGTTGACAGTGCATGGCCTACATCCTTCCTTTAAGCATTCCCAAAGCATAATGTCTCCACCTCCATGTTTGACAGTGGAGACCATGTTCCTGGAGTCAGAGGCAGCATGCTTCCTCCATGGCGAGTTGAGTTGATGTCAAAGAGCTTGATTCTGGTCTCATCTGACCTCAACACTTTCACCCAGCTGTCGTTTGAACCGTTCAGATCAGAGGGGCTCAATAGAATCAAAGGCATTGCTGGTGGACATAAACAATTTTGTAACATTCTACTAATAAATTAACAAGTCAGGTGTTTCAGTTCTTATTGCTTTGATGAATTTAATAGGGTGCAGCGTTTGTAGTTGTTCCACTAAGCTAAACTCAAAGTGAGGAAGTGTTTATGTGGCTGCAGAAACACACACATTGCAGCGGCTGCACTGCCAGCTTGGACCTGACATGAACAAGACAAAACTCTTTACCTGTTCCTCTATGGTGGTAAGAGAGTTCAAAGAGGAGACAAAAAGAATGCACATAAAACACAACCACAAAAAACAAAGTCTTCAAGCATTATCAAAGGACTCTTGTCCTTTTAGTAAGCATTTTAGCTAAAAGTGAGCTATCTTGGATGACAAACAGTAAACATGTTGCTAAGGTATTTACAGACTACACCAGAGTGGATTTTTTTTTCCACCTTTCATTTTTCCTGTGTTCATGTGCCTGAAACAGCCAGTGTAGCACTTGTACAAGTCTTTTGCACCTGTCTGCTGTACACAACATTAATTTGTCTACAGTGTGTGTGTGTGTGTGTGTGTGTGTGTGTGTGTGTGTGTGTGTGTGTGTGTGTGTGTGTGTACTCAGCCTCCGACACAACCTGAAGCTTAAATCTGAGCCTCCCAACAAGTATTTAAGTAGCAGCTGTTACGTGGTTCTTTGGTGTAACAAAGTGAGAACAGCTGTATTTTATCAGTTGTCATTTCAAGTTCTCGTTTGTCTTCCTGAGAGGATGATAGAACACACTGTTAGAGGTTGAGTCAAAGCTGGAATCAGGTCCAGAGACAACCTGTGAATTAGTGAGAATCTGAACTCTCGATAGCGTTCAGATAAGCAGGAGGCTCATTCACAAGGAATTTATCTTTGAGAAGTGGCTTTTTGTTTGTGAAAATAGCTAAAAGGTCAGTTTAAGATGCTGGTCATCAACTAACAAGCCCCAGCCTTTACCTGCTACCTGGTTTCCAGTACACCAGACCTGAACTCATCTCCTCGTCAGTGGTGAGCTTACACAGAGGTCTTGTTTTTGAGCAGAGCTTAGCTGATCCTCAGAAACCAAGACTTGACCAATGTGTGCTTATCAATAGCTTCCCTCCCTGGCCTGGCTCCTGGAGGAAATGCAAGCTAACTGGATACAAGGGGTTGAAATGAGCTTCCCATAAAGAGTGGCCAGGTTCATCATCCTGGTGGAGCTCAGAGTAGAGCTGCTGCTCCACTTCAGCTGAGATGGACTGTTTGAATACGTTTCAGTGGGAGGAGACTCTGGACCCAGGGCAGGCCTAGGACATGCTGGAGGGATTAGACATCACTTCAAGTCAAAAACACATTGGATTCAATCAGGATGAGATGGAAATAGTTGAAAAGAGGGATGTCTGGGCTCATAGATGGATAATAATAATAATAATAAGAAGAAGAATAAGAATAAGAATAAGAATAATCTTTATTTATAAAGCGCCTTTCATACAGAAAAAAACTGTAACTCAAGGTGCTTAACAAGTTAAAATGACCCCACATAAACCACATTCCCATCCCTCCCCCATAAAATGCACACATATGCACACATACACACAAAGGACATTGGGCTGAGTACAGATGAGCAGGTTCTAAGGAAACGCCATCAGAGGAGCCCTCTGCACCGGCAGCAGCAGGTCAACAGCAGCAGCCAATGCACCGACACGGGGCGACCAGAGGAGGCAGGGCTGAGACCCCACCTCCACCTGGAACCACCTGGAGAACCAGAGGAGGCAGGGCTGAGACCCCACCTCCACCTGGAGAACCAGAGGAGGCAGGGCTGAGACCCCACCTCCACCTGGAACCACCTGGAGAACCAGAGGAGCAGGGCTAGACCCCACCTCCACCTGGAACCACCTGGAGAACCAGGCAGCCACAGCAGACCACCGCTCCCGAGGCAGAGGGCTCCCTCAGAGGAAACACTGGAAGGAAGATTAAAATAACAAGTTAAAATATAAAATAACATAAGATAAATATAAGAATAAACAATAAAACAGTGATAAAATCTAACTAAATACCTAAAATCTATTAGACTAAAATCAGCTAAAGGTTAGACTAAAAGCAGTTAAACAGACTAAAAGTAATTAAACACAATAAGTTAAAATTACACTAAAAGCAGTTAAACAGGTTAAATAAATAAGAAGTGAAAAGGTGAACTAAAAGCATTTAAACAGACTATAATAAATAATACTCAGTTAAAAGCTAGCTTATAAAGGTGGGTCTTGAGCCTGCCTTTAAACACATGAACGTTCTCTGCAGCCCTGAGGTTCTCCGGCAGCCTGTTCCAGAGGTGAGGGCCATAATAATAAAAAGACGCCTCACCGTGAGTATGCGTTCTAACTTTTGGGATGACAAGCAGACGGCTGCCAGAGGAGCGCAGAGACCGCAGAGGTTCATATGGTAAAAGCAGTTCTGAGAGATAAGAAGGCCCAAGACCATTAAGACACTTAAAAACCATTAAAAGAACCTTAAAATCGATCCTAAAACACACAGGTAACCAATGCAAAGACTTCAGGATGGGTGTAATGTGCTCCCGCCTCCTGGTCTTCGTCAGGACACGTGCCGCTGAATTTTGTAAGAGTTGTAAACCTGAGATACTCTTTTTGGGAAGACCAGAAAGCAGGGCATTACAGTAATTCATTCTACTGGTGATAAAAGCATCAGCGTCTCTGTGTTGGCCCGAGAGAGAATGGGGCGGACTCTGGCGATGTTCTTTAGGTGATAAAAACCTATCTTAGTAATGTTTTTAATGTGAGGGATAAAAGTCAGCTCAGAGTCAAAAATCACGCCCAGGTTCTTCACTTGTACAGAAGGATTCATAGACATGGATGGATGGATGGATGGATGGATGGATGGATGGATGGATGGATGGATGGATGGATGGATGGATGGATGGATGGATGGAT
>SSNR01000475.1:107963-170353 GCA_006937965.1 Callopanchax toddi
AAGTGTGTGTGTGTGTGTGTGTGTGTGTGTGTGTGTGTGTGTGTGTGTGTGTGTGTGTGTGTGTGTGTGTGTGTGTGTCTTTCTAAGCTGGCAACAGTCCTGATTTGTGATAACAGAAGGAAGAGGATGAATGAATGAGGGGGTGAAGAAAAATAAATGACTTAGCACTTCCCTCTCCCATTTCCTTCTCTCTAATCTCAAACTAGCTGCTGCTTTAGCACTTTTTATCCCTTCTCTGGCATTAGCTTGTTTTTCCTCATTGCAGTCATTATTTCCTCTTTCTATTTCACACAAACGCCTGTCTTGCATTATTTTAACTCCCTTGAATCTAAATTCCTTGGGTATTTTTGCTCTTATCTTTCAATCGTTTATTTTCATGTCTGTCTGAAGACATCCAGTTAAAGAACAGTCATTCAGATGTGAGCTTTTCTTTCCACTCTCTCAGCGCTGCTGAGAGGATCATAATGAGATCACGTCATTCTGCGTTTAGGTCCAAAATGTGCTTCCCTTTCTGTGTCAGAATGAAGCAAAGTTTGTATGTGAAATAAATCTACATGGGGGGGTGGATACGTGTTTGATCCCTCACCGATTTCTCAAGTTTTCCCACTTACAAAGAATGGAGAGGTATGTAATTTTCGTCATATGTACACCTCATATTTTAAATAATTAAGTAGCATTTTATTGCATGAAATAGGTTTCGGCTCCTCCAAATGTTTTCTATTGGGCTCAGGTCAACAGACTCCAGGACCTTAAATAGCTCCTTCTGGAGTCACTCCTCAGTTCATCTAGCTGTGTTTCAGGTCATTCTCATGCTGAATGAACCAGCCATATTAAATGCACTTACTGAGAAAACAAGGTTGTTTGGTAACACATGTCCACCTCCTTCTTCTACAGTGCAGCTGTCCTGTCCCCAATGCAGAAAAATCTTGTTGACCTCACCTGTCCCTTCAAGCTTTAGATAGTGACCAAAGATCCACATGTTGGAAATCCTGTCTGTGAGATCAGAGCTTGAGACAGACATGGGCTGCATGGTGGCGCAGTGGTTAGCACTGTTGTCTCGCAGCAAGAAGATCACAGATTGGAATCCCAGCTGTGTCCTTCCTGTGTGGAGTTAGCATGTTCTCCCCATGCATGCGTGGGTTTTCTCTGGGTACTTCGATTTCCCCCACAGATCACAACATGCCCTATAGGTGCAGGGTCCAGGACTCCCTTGTAAGAGATTCTGAATCTCAATGGGACTTCCCTGGTTGAATAAAGGTTACTAAAAAATGTTGCAAAGGTTACAACTTTTACCCGATCTAATTTTGGTTCCCTTGAATTTCAATCCTTTGGAGATAGAGATGGGCATTAGTTGTCTTAAGCAGAATAAAGGCTTACCTTGGAATAATGTTCAATTAATCCTCACAGGGAAAAAAGGATGGGCCTCTCTTCACATGAAAGTGTTTTTCCCACAGATATTCCACACAGGTCTGTAGAATGATAGAAGAAATTGTTTAAATAAATTCCTTGGAAGATCATTTTAATATAAATACATTTTAGACATGTAGCTTATTACTAAAGTGTTTCATTTGTTTTAAAAAGGGCAGCATTTTCATCCTGTTCCATGGAGTACACTGGCCTAACCTCAATCAAAAATCAGTAATGAATAACAATAGTGAAATTCAATGTATTTCATTGCACCTATAAATATGGCCAAATCATGGGTTTATTATGTTAGAAACTATATCATATAAAAGACTGTTATTACTCTACATATGGAGGATTCTGCTCAGAAATGTCACCAAACTCAGCCTCTCATCTGCCTGGTCCCCAGAGAGTAGAGCTTTATTTAAGGATCTCTCTGGTCACTAGTATAAGAAAAAACTATTCACAGTAAAGCTCATGAGTTGCATGAAAGAATTTTAATATTTGCTTTTAAGGAGCTGTAGAGAGACAAGGACAGTTAGAGAAAAAGAAGAGAAATCAGAGAGATGGCCCTCTATGAAGTCACAGGAGAGGGAGGAGGACTGAGGTGGAGAGGAAAGGAGGCAAAAGAGAAGAGGACTTAAGGCTGGCTCTTCACTGATGGCTGGAATGAGTAATGATGACACCCCCTGCTACTTAAACATAGTGTCAGCATTTGTATGAGCCCGCACACACATACACACATAACTACCATCCTAGACCTCCACACATCAATGCATTTAAAAGCATGAAAAACTAACTGATCACACACACACAGACACACACATTTACACTCGACACCCCCTCCAGAGACAGGAACAGCATGAAAGTGTGATGATGCATCATTTTTTTAAGCACCACTATCCATCTTCCCTTCCTCAACACGTCCCTCTATCTCTGCTTTTCAAACCCTAAACTTTAAAGAGGATGATGGAAACTTACCTGAGAGGTTGTACGTCCAAAGGGTACGCACAGCGGTGTCGTGTGCGCTTGATTCATAGTGCTGTGTTAGAGAAAAATACTCAAGGCTACATTAACAGCAGTGCACATGCAGGCCCAAAATAATGCACACGTTCTGTTGCCATTGTGCTCCTTTGCATACTGTTGTTACGTCTACTATCTACTAGTACATAGGTACTCAATAGTCGGCCTGTGAGCCTCCTATTTCTGGCCCTCGAGCCAATTACTGTGTCCCTAAATTTGTCAATATTTCATAAAATCCACTGCGAATCGGCACCGCGCGCCTCCTCCGACAGCTTCAGGAACTGGAGCTACTGCACTTCCTGCTACCCCACCCCCACGAAACCATGTGCCTCCCCCCTCCCAAGCTGTTAATATTTCATACAATCCACCGCATATCGCCACCACATCTCCCAAACTGCTCCAGGAAGTGGAGTTCCTGCAGGCGAGCGGAGATGCGCACCCCCACCCACCCCCACCCCGATTCCCCCGCGCACTAATCACGCGCTTCCTCCTCCCTCCCAAGCTGTCAACATTTCATAAAATCCGTCGCGATCCACCTGGAGCAGAGCGGAGCTGATTGGGTCCAGGTCTGGGTGTCGCCCTGTTGGGGATGCGGGTGTTTTAACAGTCTCACTGTAACACTGAAAAATCATCACTTTTCCAGCAGTTTAGCCCAAAAACTTTTCTTCTCTGTTTTTCTCCGCTTGCTGTTTGCTCCCTCGCCCCCTCCTTCTCCTCGAACACACCGGTGCTCGTAACTCCGGTAAATACAGACGCAGAAGTCGTTCTACTCTCTCAAAAATAAGTCACATGTTGTCATTCTCTTTGCTTTATACTAAGCAGACCGCTGTTGGTCAAAGTCAGAACTAGACAAAGAAAACTGTTAAAAAAAAAAGAAAATCGCTTCACCTCCCCCTCTCTCCTCTCAGCCCGCCTCCGTTGTCATAGCAACCTGTTGACAGACAGCTCAACAGGTTGTGTTCAAGTAAATTACAGGACATCTAAACATTTCCTTAGAACAAAATAATAGAACATTAACTGATTATTCGGTCCATTATACTGTAATAATGTTTTTAGTCAAATTAAGATGAAGAGCACGGACTGGTGGGGTGGTGGGGAGTGGGTGGGGGTGCTACTCCACATGGTGTGAGTACCAAACATCAATCCCTGGTACTCACTTGAATACCTCGTTGGAAAAAGTATGTGCACCCCTGTATAAAAATACTGTGCTCATCTTTATTTAGATTTTTCACAAAAGTTTCTAAACCGGTGTTGGATCAAAGCCATTTGAGTTACTGCTCTGATGAACCACACAGATTGATTTCTACACGTTGAGTGTTCACAGCAGGAAAAGCACAGGTGGGATTAATAAAATTAATGATGTCTCTGTTCCTTGTGGTGTTCCAGTTCACCAAGACAGGCAAACAGCATGCACAGCAGCAGGAACTCCCTAAGTGGACCCCAGCTCTCAGTGATACACCTGAGCATTTTCTGATCCAAACATCTGTTGGTTGCATGTGTTACTGACTGACAAAACTCTTTAGGATATGAGTTTTGTCTCTGGCTTGTATGGTTAGATTTTTTTCATGGCCTGTGGTTGAAGCTCTGGCCCTGTTCCAGTACTCATTACGTTTAACATATTTCAGTTGATGACTTGTTCATGGATGCAGCTGCATTTACCAGACAAAATAACTAAAGGTTGTCATCGCATTTTAAAGAATGTTTTATTTTCTTATTTTTCATTCTACTTTTAAAAAGCATAGCAAAAATGATTCTACAGAGCTGATAAAAGGAAAAACATGTAAAATCTGCATGACGGTGAAAACGCAGCAGCCTTGTTGCCTGTGAAACGTAGCTCCTGTTTTCATAGAGGAATTTCTTAGATTGACAAGAGAAAGTAAAGTTGGAGAGATGACTGGAACTCCCATTGAGGAAATTCATTATGCACTGCATTGATCAAACAGCAGGGGTGAGCAGCCTGCTGTTATAGAGCCACATGTGGCCCTTCAGCCCCTCTGATGTCACTCCCTGTAACTCTGACCTAGAATGATTTGAACCATAAAAGTTTACAATAAGCAGTTTTAGTTGTTTCCTTCCAAATCTTTGCATTTGAATAGATTTTCTGCACCGTAATGATACTAATAATATAAATAGCTTGCTTCTCTTCATTTGCTAGAAACAACTTGAGTTTTCACCAAAACAAGTTTAAAATGCAGTGGTTAGTTCTCCTTCTGAGCTAATCCTTTGTTCGTTTTCTTTTCTTAAATCAACTCTGACATACAGAGAGTAAATGCATTTTTACTCCAAATCCATCAGAAAGCTAACATTTTACCGGTGCTGCCTACTTAGTGATGTGTTGCTATATTTAACAGGTTTTCAGATCCATCTTGTGACTTTTTTCAAAGCTAATCCAGTGACATTTGCTGAAGTTATTGGAGACTTTTTGACAATCTGACAGGGAAGTACTTTATCATTATTACTCTTCTCAATGAACAGGATGAGCTCCAGCCCCCATCCACACGCAACTCCCTCCAAGGTACATTCAGAGCAGGAGGCATTAACCCCTCTGCAGTCAGACTGTAAATTAACTCATGCATGAAGCTACAGTCAGCTGATCCCTCCCTGACTCACTGGTAACCTGGATAAAGGAGAAACAACTTCATTAGTAGTTTTTAGGGATAGGGATTTTTTAAATTTATTTTATTTCTCCCACAGTGTTCATTAAAATATACACACAGCCAATAATGAAAATTAAGTCATGTCATTTAGCAACTGGTAGTAGCTTTTATGACAGCCAGTAGTTCATTTTCTTGCCGAGGAGTTGGCAATATTGAATTTTTACATATGTGAAAGCACCTAATACATCAAAAAAGACAAATGGCATACAGAGAGCTATTGAACAAAACGAAAACAAATAAAAACTGATTCCTGAGGTTTGTTTTTGGCATTTATTTTTTGGGAAAAGCAACTGGACTTTTCTTGTTGTTTAAAATGTTTTTCACTAGATCAGAGAATTGTAACACACAACAAAACAGTGAAGACGAAAACACATTTAAAATACCCAAAGAGGAATGTCAAAAGCCTTAAAAAATGATGATTCCTTTGGAAGATTGTCCATGTCATGTCTGAGAATCGACACAAACATACAGTAAGATTCTGTCATTTTTGATCACAGAGGAATTCTAAACATGTCTGAAAGAAGGCGAAGCTGCTATGAGAATAGTTTTAACTTGTTCATCCTGAGTGTCAAACGATGCAGCAGTTAGGAATTCAGTGATTGTAATGTTTGACCTGTTGGCTATACTTACAAAAGTCCTGCTGTGGAAAACACCTGATTTAACAGAGGTCTCACTTTTATGCATGATGATGTTGCCTGTTGGAGACATTGGTGTTCATAACTTTCACACAGTTCAATGAATCATTGTGGAGGGGTGAACCCCTGACCTAGCAGTAATGCTGATAGGCTGTAACGTCCAGATTCATCTTAAGCACAAGGCTGCAAGAGCAGCAGCAGACCTGGACTCACTTCACCTTTTCTTGGCCAAAGCTCAAAGACAATACCAACCACTGATTTATAGAACTAGAGGAACAGAACGAGGAAGTAAAAGCTGAGATATGAACAAGATATTGTCCTGACTAATAAAAATATACTTCTGAGGACTTTTTGGCAATGCTCAGTCATAATGATTCTAATTTTGATTCTGCATATTTAATTTTTCTTTTCTCTAATATATTTGGTATTTGATGCCTAAAAATCATAATCATGATATGCAGGTGGGTAAATGGGATTTTCAGTCTCACATCCTGAGTGCTCAGACTCTGGCAGCTCCTGTAAATTTTATTTATTTATTTATTTATTTGCCTTTAAAAAAGAGCTACTTCATCTAGTTACTATACTGTGTATTCTGATGGTACAAACATGTTCCTACCAGGTGCTGGTAAAACTAGACAGGCACTTAAAAAGACAACAGTCACACAATTGTTGCAATTTCCCCACAAATGACTGAATTTATGACAGATTTTTATAAAATATCTCCACCCTTTTACTGCCTCTAGTTTTATTGCCCTATTTCATCTATTTTCTCTTCTGATGAAAAATAGAGAACCTGGCAAATAATTTAGAAACTATGAAAAATTAATACCAATCATGCAACTTTCTGAAGCTCACTACAATGATTCTGAGAAGTGAAATTCATAACAATCTGAATAACAAAGTCATTCTAGCATGAAAGGAAAAAATGCTCATTTCTTTTTTCCAAAAAATAAAGATCTTTCCCCTCTTTTCATATGCAGAATTCAGTAAAACATAAAAATAACTTGTGCACAGACAAGGAATTTTTATCATCACATTTCCATTGAGGAGTTTGTACTCCTATGAAGATGAACCAGCTTTATATTCTTTCTCATGTCTGCTCTGCTTCCCGTTTTCCTCTGGAATTCACAAAAAGAGAAACTCCTGGGCCCGCCCGACGTATGAGTTCTGTTATGTGTACTGCAGGAAAAACTCAATAGAGACCAAATGGCTTCGTTCTAAACCAACACCGCTTTAAAGACAGCGATCTCTGGTGCTGAGCTCTGCGCTGTTGCACCTACACATCTGAAGCACTTCAAAGCACTTTCTACATCACTTTTTAGATGTATGTCTCTACAGTATGAGTGCTTCTGCTGTTTGTACTGTTTTGTTTTGCTTTGTTTTGTTTTATTTTACGAGCACATACCTCACTTGTTACTTAAAACAAGCTGCAACGACGGGATCCTACAGAGACTTTTAGATGGGAGCGTATTATTCAGAGGAGACACAAACGCAGCTCAGCAGTGGCTCGACGTGATAAAAAGGAGCAGAGTTTCTAAGAAGGTGGTAGATCCTGAAATAAATATTTTTACAATGGCTGAATCCTACGCACACACATCACTTTTACACTTTTCTTTGAATTCCTGCTTCTTCACTTTTCCTTTAAATTCAGTTTTTGTTGAATCAGCAAAAAACAGTTTGTGGAATTAGAGATAAAAGGATGAATAACATTTTATTTTTACTTTTTATGAGCATTTTAGGTGAATATCAATCACAATATTTTCCATTGTCTTTTACAACTCCAGTTGTAGAGGCCTTATTCACAAGAACTAGCAGGGCTTTAGAGTGTGACCAGATTGGTTGTAAATATAACCTTTTTCTCAGTCTCGAGACTTAAAAAACCCTGGGTTGTACCAGTGTGACCAGGTGTTCAGAAAATAACAAACAAACTGTGCTCCACTGAAAGTCTCCCTGTGATTCAACAACAGACACATATTAGTCCAGGCTGCTCAAATACAAGTCTTAAAGGATCACATCGACAGCTATGAAAAACATGCTCGCGCAGTTCATGGGGGGGCATACTCTTGCTGCAGAGCAAACCATTTCTAAAATGAAAATGAAAAGTCAGCAGCAGCTGCAGTCAGATCATCATTATGTAATGATGGACTGCACCGACTCACAGTGGCAACATGGATTTAGTGAAAGAACTGCCACTCCGCCCACCTGCATAATGCACTGTGTAGGGCACCAAGTGCAAGGGCTGGTGATAAATCATCATAATTATAGTCAGGGGTGCACATAACTGGGCCACTAGTACACATGCACACCAGATTTAATGCATGCATACCAGAACCTACTGCCCGAACATGCCTATACGGACCAGCGCTACCGTGGTCCCAATGGTGCAGCTTGTTACGACCCCTCTATTGGTCTAGGAGTAAACAAAGGGGTCTAACAAAAACGTGCTCCAGACAAGGTTGTAAAGGTTTGACAAAGATGTTTATTTTCACTCCCTAGAGAAAAAAAAAGAAAAAACGAGCAGGAGGAGGCACTGCTGAACTGAAGGAGTTTCTGAAAACTAAAAGCTCTCTTCCACTAAAGAATGGGAGGATAAACAAACACAAAACGCTGGGGAGAAAAATCTACAACCCAGGAAAATACAGCTAAACCTAAATCACTATTCTAATACTATGTTAAACTAAACTAAAGATGTTTCTAGAAACTAAGGACACTCTAATCTCGAGGATGGAATTTATTATAACTAAAGGCAAACAAAATAGCTCTTTAACGAGCAGCAGAAATCCTTTAAACTACTAGTTCTTCTAAGAACATTAAATAAACCGTCGCTAGATCGCCTATAGGGTCTGTGAATCCACAGCTAACTGAGGGGACGTCAGTACCGCTCTGAGTCCCCCGTCTATCTGGCAGCCCGGGCCTTTTAAACACTAAAGTGTACTGATCAGGCGGACTATCAGCAGCTGCGGGGAGATCGGCGTGCCGCTGTCCAGAGTGCTGAGCTGGAGGGAGTGTAGGAGCCAGCCTGCTCTGTCGCTGTCCTTGGTGCTGATCATGTAAGGACAGCAGATTGGGGCAGACTGGGAAACTCCTCATCATCACCAGACAGCCACCCGTAACACAGCTTGCGATCTGACGAGCTTCACGTTCTGTTGCAGCACAGCTAATGAGTGCTCACATGACCTCTGAAGCTAGTAGACACACATGCGCAGGACCTCTGACGCATACACACTTACACCACCTCCTGCACTGATGTGCAGCAGCAGCAGTGTTTGTAATAACCTATCACCGTCCTTTTATCAGTAATGGAGTAATCTAACTAAATACAGTTTCTGTTATGAGAACGCTGCTACCATTACTGAGCGTTAAATGCGATGCAGTACTTTTGTAATGTTCTCTTCAACAATGAGTCCATAAGTTCAGTCCTCGTGGCTTTATTAGGACATTAGGAGCTACTGTCGGCCGTAGCCACGCCAAAAACGGTCCAAAACAGTTAAGAACAACCAAACAGCTGTTTCCTGGTCTCTGTCACTGTCTCACACACAGTCACGCTCCGCCCGTTTCCCCAGCAACCGCTCAAACAGCTTTCAGACTCTCGATGTTTTAACACAATAACAGAAACAACACTAGCATCACAAAACTTCCAAACATAATCTCAGAACAAACATTAACCAGACTACTACGCTATGAAATGATAGAATCAACTGTGTACTCTGAACGCACCGTCTCCATGCACAAACTGCTTGTGGACACACACACACACACACACACACACACAGAAACACACACACACACACACAAACGCCGAAGAAGCAGCAGAAATGGAGAGTTTGGAGCATTTGGATGAAAAGCTCAAACTCACTGAGGTAAAAGTCCAGAATGTGTTGAGGTGTCATCATGTCCAGGAGTTTCTCGTTCTTTTACACTTTTAAATTTACTCATGAAAATTGATCAGAAAAGTCCAGATCCTTTGATGTACCACTACTATTACTTTTAATAGTAACGCAAAAATGATTTTACTAGTTATTTAACTAGTTACTTTTATCATAGAGTACTTCTGTTCCTAACTCAGTTACTTTTTGGAACAAGTAGTGAGTAACTATAACTTTTTAAAGTAACGTTAATATCCTTTATTAATACATTGTTTGCTTGCTTGTTGACCTATTTTACTTTACTTTTTGAAATAAATTCTATTTCATATCAATATATTATTCTAAAAGTAAAACTTGAATTGTGTACTACATCCCCAGTTTCTTTACAGCTCAGTACATCAGTATGTAATTTATTTGTGAAGAAAAGCAGAACGATCCATCCATCCATCCATCCATCCATCCATCCATCCATCCATCCATCCATCCATCCATCCATCCATCCATCTTCTGAAGCCGCTTAATCCTCCACAGAGGGTCGCAGGGCAGCTGGTGCCTATCTCCAGCGGTCAAGGGGCGAGAGGCGGGGGACACCCTGGACGGGTCGCCAGTCCATCACAGGGCCACACAGAGACGAACGAGACAAACAACCACGCACCCACTCACACCTAAGGACAATTTACCAACCCAATTAGCCTGACAGTCATGTCTTTGGACTGTGGGAGGAAACCGGAGCACCCGGAGGAAACCCACGCATGCACGGGGAGAACATGCAAACTCCACGCAGAGAGGCCGCAGAGCCGGGACGCGAACCCACGACCTCCTTGCTGCGAGAAAGCAGAACGATGCTCACCAAATTATGTCAACACATTCTTTATTTGTATTTAGCTAATCTGGAGAAACCATGTTCTTGTGATGGGCTGAGTGTCATATCTGGACCTAATGTGCCCTAACCGTAGAGAGAAATCCGTACCATTCCAGCACTGGAGCGGCTCGGCTGCTGGAGCAGGTTTGAGGTGTTATGTTTGGCCTGTTGAAAGCTACTGGGCAGAGCGGAGAACCAGATGTCATTTCTGCTGTATGTAATTGATTATTAGAGGGTTTCCAGTTCAGCTGCTTCTGTTCAATAATGTTTGCAGTAGTGGCATATACAGGCATCAAACCATGTAATTACAACAGTGCATAAAAACATTAGCAATTAACAACCAGTTGTATGAGTTTAAAGAGAACTAAGACGTGATTTTTTTTTATCATTTAGTTGAGTCAAGATTTAGTAAAGATTCTTCATTTCATAGCAGGTTTTATTGAAAGGAGTTGCATCAGTGCTTCAAGTGTGACAGGAGGTCTGTTGGTGACAGAAAATCTCCCATGTTTGTTCTGTTTTATTCAGTAAATAAAACCTTGGAATAAAGTGCCCTTCTTGGAGTTTTATAAAATAATTTGATCAAGATGTGCTTCTTTTCTGTCCCACTGGGTTTTTAGGAAATAACCTTTTCTTTTCCATTGCAGCAATCTTTTCTATTATTAAAGATAAATGCCACAGACAAATTGTTATCACTGATATGAAGCTGTTTGCTGGGGACTTATCTAAATCTGAGCTTGAAAAGAAAGAATAAATTGCTTTTGCTTCATGGTGAGACTGAATCCTTTTTTTCCTTAACATCTTGATGTTCTACTTCACAGTCTCTTGTTCCACGATGCTTTTACACTCACTGCCTTAGAAAGAGCTGTCAGTTGTGGCTTGTCTTTGGTTTTTAATTAATGTTACTCTTTTATTCTTTTTGTACTCATTTAACTCCCAAACAGTAAAACCCACGATGCTGTATTTTATAGCTGTGCTCATCATACTCTGTGTATACATAACATCAGTTATTTTCTGGCTTCTGTCACAATCAGTATATCATAGGGGTGTCAAATTTTCATATTTCAAATGAAATATTGACTCAATTAAATACAGCCATATTTAGTGCATTATGTTGTTAATCCTGTTAATCTCATTTTTTATCTTTAACTTTACTGTTTCTGCATGCGGGTTTCTGTTGTAGTGGGAAGGGTGAGGTGAGGTGAGGTGACGAGTGGCGAGTTGCAGAGATGAGACGTGAAAATGTAGCATATGAGAGCTGTGAGCTGTTGATCCTATTAATGAGTTATAAAAACACCCCGACGGCACCATGGATGAAAACAGAGTGATATACCTTCTTTGTAAGGAGTTTGCTCACTGAAGCAGCTCAAGTTTATCCTACCACATCAACGCAAAGCACCCAGTTGGGAGTACAACCACAGCTAACGCTAGCAGCAATGATATTAGAAGTATGGTGAGCCATAGCAAAGCTCTTCACCAAACTAAACTCAAAGAGAACGCCCTGTGGATGAGAAAGTCAGCGACCAGCAGGCTGATGAATGTTCTTGCCAAGAGAGCTGAATTACAGGCTGATAAACATGGTGGAGGATGAGGGGTTAACACCTCCCCTAGACTGGTCATTGGACATACCAGGCATTAGTCAGGTGTGCTGATGGTAACTCTGGACCTGTCCAGATCGCCAGCATCACCCCCCCACACACACACACACACACACACACACACACACACACACCCAGTCCTGAACAGAGCTATTGCAAACCGCCTAATGACTGAAGTATCTACATCTGATCAAGTCTGTTAAACACAATAAATGACTTCATAAAGACACTTTTCTGTTGTTACATATCAATCTATTGGTCTGCCACAACAATGCAATGAATTAAAATGAAATACCTCAAGATGAGGGCTTTCCTCAGTTATTTTAAGTGATTAATTACGTGCATTAATTACAGATCATAATTAATTAATCTCTTTTTTTATCTTATGAAAGCACTAGTGTGTCATACCATACACATATCTATATAAGTCACGTTAGAAGAAATTTTATTTGATTTAGAAAACTGCCAATGTTGTCCTAGTAAACTAAGTGAAGTGTATCACATTTTAATTTAGTTCAACCAGAAATATTTGTTTTCAATAGCAGGCGGCTTTTGCTGACAGGAAAGTCTTTTGCCCTGTGTGTGAGGCTAAGCTCCCACTGTATAAGCAAGCTGCACCACTTCCAATAGTGAAAGTGAAACCTAACAGAAGCTGCTGAGTTCAGGCTGGTGGTGAACGTAACACCAGTGCAAAGGAGCATAGTGGTGAAAGGAACTTGTACCCAGATTTGATACTCTTAGCCACCTGTGCACCACTTATGTGCAGCCCCATACATATACCACCTGTGTTGATGAGAAAAGACTTAATTTTATTTTTCAAGACCAAGAAAACAGAAAACAATCAACACAACAAATCCAGGGAATTGAATGATTTTCTTTAAATAAGACACGGACTATGAGACTTTTTAATACAAAAGTTTACAGGTCATTTTTCTACAACAATCAAAATACTTTGTTCTTTTCAATAAATGTTGTGTTTACTTTTTTGTTGAGCAAGTAAGAATTTTTAAAACTCAATATTTTTGCATTTTAAATGTAGAAAAATCCTAATGTTTGGACCGCAAGAACTTTCAACTTGATGATTTTTGTCCTATCAATATTTACTATCAAGCAGACGTTCAACAAAGCAGAAAAAGCCACTGTTTATGTCATTTCACAATTAGCTTCTTCACTAAATGACATGTTTCTGTTCCATATTATCCTGTGTATCCATCACTGATGTTACTCAAATCCACAGAGTCTGTCTTTATTTGTTTCTCTAAGCAGGTACTGAACAATACTCTTTTTACACTTAAGATAAAAGGTCAAAAATCTGTATAGAACCAAACTAGTTGTAATCCGCCATCTGCTTAACTAACACAAAAATCTGACTTACAATTCTGTCCAGTAGGAGGCGCTGTCATTCTTAAAACATGATCCAGATAACATACTGTACAATATAAAGTAACAATAGTAAGTACAATAGGTTTAGCTCTTACTCAAACAAACATATTCACAGACTCTGACAAAATATCACACATTGTCATCTTTTAACGTGGAAGAAAATGTGCTCATGTAGTGTTTAGTCACAATGTCAACTTCATGAAAAAGAAATCATGGGATTCACCCTTTCATGTGTTTTGCATATAAAGAGGAGATGATGATGTGACAGCGTACTTTGCAGAAACCTTTAAAAGCACCTGGAGACACAGTGAGACATATACATGTCATTAATGAGACACAGTGAGACATATACATGTCATTAATGAGACACAGTGAGACATATACATGTCATTAATGAGACACAGTGAGACATATGTCATTAGTGAGACTGGTAACGACACTCAAACTAAAGGAGATGACTTAAAGGTCTGCATCTCTCCCTATAGACTGCACCTTGTTCTGATTGTCATATTTGTTCTGTTTTCTTTATCACAATCCTTAATCATTCACCTGCCCAGTCCTTCCTTACATTGTAAATGCAGCCTACATCCTCACCTCATCAGACCTCAGTCCATCCACGTTCTGTTGCTGCTTCACGTGCATCCTTAACAAGGATCAACCTCATACTTCCATGCTTCTCATGATGTGGAGCCCCTGATGCAGCCAAGACGCTGACAGGCCATTTCACTTCCAGTTCACTTTAAAGTAACTTATAGCTGAATCACTTGCTGTGCTGTTTCTTCTACCTGATATTTCGGGATGATGCAGCTTCACTCCATTTAGCTCGACACAAGAAAGAACTCATGTGAAGAAGATGTTACCTTAAGCACCAAAACAGGAGAACAATTATGTAGTGGATGCTTTTATCCAAAGTGACGGTATCTTGAGGTCTGTGGGAGGAAACCCACACATGCATGGGGAGAATATGCAAACTCCATGCATAGGAGCTGCTACCGGGATTTGAACCTGCAACTTTCATGCTGCAAGGCAACAGCTCCACCAACTGCACAACCATTTTATATTAAATGTATTTGTATGTACAATCCTTGCTGACAATGATGGAACAGGTTAACCTACAGTGCCTCTGTTACTTGCTTCATTACCAGTGCCCTCTGCACTCTGGTGTCACATAAAACTAAAAAGCTGCTAACCTATTGCTTTAAAGGAACAGCGCAGCAGTTTTTCCTCCAGCAGACAGAATGATCTCAATTCATCAGTATGATCATTCACATGTAGAAGTCAAACTAATGGGCTTCTGGGCTTGAGAACTCCCTGCCCTGGGTGAAACGGGGGTGCCTATTGGGGCCAGCAGGGCAGCTGGCTCCCTGCAGGCTTTGTCTCTCCCAGTCTTACCTCCCCATCCCCAGACATTTCCCTCCTCCTGCTCCTTCACATCACCACACACACAGGGCTTTGGGTGCAGGTGGTATCTCATCTCTGCAGTCCTGCACAGAGGGCGACTTGCCAACCAGCCTCACCTCCGGTGCCAGTGCTTTCAAGTTACATGTAGACTTTGAGGGTCTCGGGTGGGGACAGCGTGCTGCCCCCTACCTTGTAAACGCTCTATTACAACACACATCAACACTACATCGGAGCTGGTGGAGGGAGATTTAGGGTCTTCCCACACCCCTGTTCTCTGTTTGCTGCCTTGGGCTGGGGGACTGTGTTGTGCATTAGGGTGGGAATGTGTGATTGTGTCTGTGTATAACACTGTTTATCTGTCAGGTTAAGACTTGTCAAACCCCCCTCTATAGCCTCTGTGCACGCATCAGTTCCGTGTTTGGCGTGAGGATGGTACGAGACTTCCGGTCTCTGTGCTAACGATGGGAGGTGGGAATTTGATCTTGTTGATACTGTACAGAACGGCACACAGCAGTGGGGGTTAGACCTGCTGTCAGTATGTTGTTGAAATGCAAATTTTGTCATTGTACATGTCATGTTTAGGACATGAACACATAAAAGCTTGACATAGAACGCCGCGCACAAAAAAAGAAGAAAGATTTACAAAAACAGAAAGATTTACAAGCTCCCGAAAGGAAACTAGCAGACGCAGTATGGGCTTCCAGCGGCTACCGGAAGTTTACGTCCATCCTGACCTTCTACCGGAAATTACGTCACGTAGCTGCGTGCACAGAGCCCATTGTGTTTGTTTGTTTGTTAATTCTCTCTCTTTCTCCAGGCCCAGAAGCAGATTCCTTGTACCTCTTGTACTCTTTTCCTTCTCTCTTAACTTTCTCCCCCAACTCTCTTTCTTTATCCTTCCCTTCATTTCCATCTCCATGTCTGTTGAGAATAAAATGAAACCAAAAAACAGTTCTAATAAAGATTGTGTCTTAGAATCAGGTGGGGCATTATAGCAGCAGCTGTAATGTCACACCTGTGATAGTAAATCTGTAAGGCTTGTTTTTGGCATTCAGACATCAATTCTGATTGCTATACTTCTGGACAGGACACTGGGACAAAACAAAGAAAAAAAGTCAAACTAAGTCAGCCTGGATCATATTCCAAATCTAAATAATCCCTTTAGGCTTTTTGTGACTAGAATAATTTCTGTTACTCACTTTGACAAATCTTGAAAATACCATCATACACAATCTCATTCATTATCACTACATCCCGTACAATCTTTTAGCACTTCACTCAGCTACTAAAATTGTATCTCGGTACCGGTCAGATTGACTGAGTGGTAGTGACGTTAAATTAATTGCGGCAGCCATCTTGAATTGACTTTATTTGATAACTTAATCTGTTGTGGATGTGAACAGAACAGAATAAACACTGAGTATTCTATTGAAATGTGTCCACGGCTTCATGAAATATTTTTCTAATAAAAAGATTCACACACAAACCTTTTGCCTTTTGGTGGCAGGTGATAAAAATAACTCTGGACCCAGTATTGAACCCTGTGGGACCTCATATAGTTTTCAATAGGTCAAATTTTTAATTATGGAGGACACGGCCATTAATCCAGTAGCCAGAGGAAATCTGTATAGACATACTAGGGAAAATTGTACACTTTTTTCCCTTTTTAACATCATATTTATGTTTTTTCACTGCTGTTTGTGCATACTACTACTGACTATCCTATAGTAACAGAGCTCCATCAACACACAACAGTGTCAGGGTGGAGGAGGTAAATCAGCCAAAAGCAGACGCTGTGTTTATGTGCTGTGAGCATGACATAGTGGTTGTATAAGCAGAGGAACATTGTCGATTTAACAGGCCAGTGAGCAGCAAAAAGTTCTTTTTCACTCACTTGGGTTGTCATCTTTGATTCATGCCATCACCTTTAGCTCCTAACCAGTAAAACACACACTGATTGGAATTCATTTTTGTGCACAAGCAGCTCTGATGGGATGGAATGGTTTTGCACTGGCTGCCCAGATACTTCTCAGATTATGACAATTGTCTTAAAGACAAAATATGTACGTTTATTTATAACGTATTTCATGTATCTGACTGAGCAGCTGAAAAACTGGGCTTACAGTATTTATACGTAGATCAACTCTCCATACCAAAGTTTGGAATTTTACCATTACATATTTACAATCATTTTTTATTCAGTGTCTGCTTACCTTTTGAAAATAATGCAGACTAATTAGCTACACAAAGGCTCAGAGAAATGATTTGAAATAAAAAAAATAACATCACAGCCACTTAAATTAACAACCTGCCCAGACTGAAACACCTAATTCACAGCTGGCAGGATGGACCGTGGCAGCTTAATGACTGGTGCTGCTATATGGCAGGTACCTGCTACACTCCAAAATATCAATATCACAGTTTATTACCCAGCTACTTTCTGCCAGAAGGACGTTGCATTTCAGGAACAGAAATATCAGGAATTGGAATTTATGTCTTGTTTTAATGGGCTTATACTGAGAAAATGGGGCAGGAAATTTGCAATAACAAAAGATCCAAGTATGATTTAAACAGATCACTAAAATACCTCAAAACATTTTGAATAGTACCAGTGCAGTTTCTGCCTGCAGCTTCTGTAATAATTTTGTAATAATCTAAGCTGAGTGTAAATGACTATGTTTTGATGTATGAATGTAAAGAAAACTAAGGTCAACAGAGATGTTAAAGGCACACTATGTAACATTTTCATATTTTAAAATCTTTTTCTTGAGCCAGTATGTGTTATTAAGATCCTTTAGAGGGTTAATGAAAAGTCACTCGTGTTTACAACTTCAGCGTCTCCAGTCCGGTGCCCTTAAAGTCTCATAAACTCACATATCTTGCAAGGGTTAGGCTAGCCCAATGTGGCTAGCTGATATGCTGACACCAGAATGTTTTTAGCTCATGATTTCTGAAATTTTTCAATCTCTCCCTGTTTGAACACAGCTGGTTTCTTTGAATGAGTGATTAACCGCTCCAGTAGAAACCAATGAAGGCTGAGGAGACATTTCAACAATTATACTGAGGTGTTTATGCGCAAAGACAATGCTAAAGTTTTTACGACAGTGACTTAAAATGGACACTAGGGGGAGCTAAAAACATGCCAAAACCACATAACAAGCCTTTAAAGCTTCTTCCATCGGCTCATTAAGGTCACCATATTAACCACACACCTGTGTGTCTGAACTAACCTGACAGCAGACTTTTTACATTATGAAAAAATTAAATTGTGGAAAATAAAAATACACGTATTTACACTGCATTAGAGTCACACCTGACACCATACAAAGTAAGTAAGTAAGTAAAGTTTATTTCTATAGCACCTTTCACAGAAAAAATCACAAAGTGCTTCACAGAAAACAGAATCAAACATGATAAAAAACAAATAAAATCAATAAAACAAACAAAATATCATTACAAATCAAAATCATTAAACAACAACAAGAGAACACAAAATAGTTATTTAAAATCAGTTTTGAATAATTGGGTCTTCAGCTGCTTTTTAAAGGAGTCAAGACTGTCTATACAGCGTAAAACTAAAGGAAGGTCATTCCAAAGTCGCGGTGCAACAGACTGGAAGGAGCGATCACCTCGACTTTTAAATCTGGTCCTTGGAACTGTTAGGAGATTCTGGTCTGTGGACCTGAGAGCTCGGGTTGGAGCGTACGGCTTTATCAGTTCAGTAACATAAAGAGGAGCTTGACCATGTAGGGCCCTGAAAGTTAGAGTCAGGATTTTAAAATGAACTCTACATTTAACAGGTAACCAGTGCAGAGACCTCAGAATAGGAGTGATGTGATCTTTCCTGTTTGCTCCAGTGAGGAGCCTCGCTGCAGAGTTCTGGACCAGCTGAAGGCCATAAAGGGCTTTTTGGTTCAAACATGTGAAAAGTGTGTTACAGTAATCTAGACGGGAGGAGATCAAAGCATGAAGAACCATTTCCAGTTCAGGTTTTGACACCAACTTTCTCAGTTTGGAAATATTTCTCAGATGATAAAAACAGTTTCTGACCAGCTGTTTTGAGTGACCTTCAAGAGACATTGATTGGTCGAAAATAACACCCAGATTCCTCAGGTTTGACTTTACAGCAGAACTTAAATGTCCAATATGTTGACTGATCAGAGGGACCATCCTATCAGGGGCAACAATCAGACATTCAGTCTTTTCAGGGTTTAACTGAAGGAAGTTCTTTTCTAACCAGTTAGTAATAGCTGACAGACACTCCAGTAGTTCAGACAGTTTGTAGAACTCTGAGTCCTTGAAGGAGCAGTACAGCTGAATGTCATCTGCATAAAGGTGGTAGGAGACATTGTGACATCTACTAATGATCTGTCCAAGAGGATGGAGATATAGTAAAAACAGGAGTGGACCCAGAACAGAGCCTTGGGGTACCCCACAGAACAGATCTGTAGTATCTGACATGATGTTGTTTATATGGACACTGAAACTTCTGTTTGAGAGGTACGATCTGAACCTGTCTAAAACTGTTCCAGAGATCCTCACACCTTCCTCTTCCAGCTCCACATCTATTACCTTTGTCTTTCAGTAATACCTGAGGGTACAAAGGCTTGTCCAGTTTACACTAAAAGCCATCTTGAACTCCAGCCAAACAACTTCAGAGTTAACCCCTTTTAAGCCAATACTAACAGGCATGTTCTGTATTAGTAAAATGAACAGCAGACAGGAACACAAACTAAAGTAAGCCTCAGACACAGTTTCTGTACAACTAGAAGTCATAGTGGAACATTTCTTGATCTGTGAGCAGCACAAGGGTCCGACAACCAAACCTGTGAATGTGTTGTTTTATGTAGGAGATGTGACACGTTAAAAATACCCTTCACTTCTAATTCTGAAGAAAATATTTTGAGCCTAAATATATTTGAAGTCTATTAAAGCTTGGTTGTGCAGTGTCTGCCCTCTGAGGGTATTTTAGAGAAAAGTAACAGTCCTGTAGCAGTGAGAGACACAGCAGGCGGATGAAGACTATAATAACCATGGTCTGTTGTGTGATCTTTACATGTAATAAAACAATTATTGGATTTAGAAGTTCTTGCAAATGATTTAAAATATTTTGACAGTTTAAAACTGTGTGACATCATCACCTGACAGGTTATCGTGTTTATGGAGAATTTTCCTCAGAATAACACTTAAGCTGTGATTGTCTAAAAGTATTTACAAACCAGTTAGGTCATATAAATGTCCAGTTTCTGTAAACTCTGAATGATGATTTAATTGTGATGTCTAACTGAGATGGGTTTTCTTATTTGTTTAACCAAAATCTCATTGTTGTCAGCATAATTCCAATCATTTAATAATAATGATAATAACAATTTGTTTCTTGGGTTGATTATTTCTCTACATGTGACCCATCCCTGAGGAGCAGTGGGTTGTGCCCAGGGGACAACGTTGTAAAAGTGTCTTGCCCATGACCATGTGGTCTGCTGGAACTGGAGACTGAACCGCTCACCCTCTGATCAACAGACAGATTCCTTACCCTCACAGATTCTATCGTGTACAACAGGGTGCCCAACCTGCTGCTAGGTTGCGGTACAGTTACCCCCTTTTTCCACGCTCTGGGGAATGGGTTACAATGACAGCAGTCTGGCTACAAAACCACCATTACACACGACTCGAATGAGCATGGCACACACACACACACACACACACTGCACCGCTAGCAAGGACGCTACCTCTCACCCCTACCCTCTGAGATGAACTCCTAAAACGGGTAGATCGTGTGGACCTGCTCAAAATAAAAGTAGCTCATGAGGTGAAAAAGGTTTGGCACCCCTGGTGTTTGATGTATCTCTATCTAGATTTTGGCTGCAGTAGCTCATTAAGTGGAGCGCTCGTCTTGCAACATAAGGGTTGGCGGTTCAATCCCTGCTCTGGCTCGATCTTATGTGATTGTGTCCTTTGGCAAGACACAATCACATTTTTTAAGCTGCAGACAGAGTATGAAAATGATCAAAAATGATGACAGACTTGTGAACGGGACAAATGCATTGGCACAATTAATAAAATCAACTGATGTAGATGAAAATAATTCAATTTATATAATAAATTTTTTTATGTAGATCAATCCCAGCTGAATTTGTGATATCTTCAACTGATTGTAAGAACCTCTTTTATTATTAACACTATTGCTCTATGCTTGTCTTTTCCCAGGATGGAATAAACGAGTGGACTATGAGCCAGGAACAGGCAGTAAGCAGCTGTTTCCCCAGATGCACCTGGAGACATGTGGTGAGCCTCTGTCCTCAGTGAGGACCACCGTAGAGCTGCAGACCAGCCACATCGGGAAGGGCTGTGACCGGGAGACGTACTCAGAGAAGTCTTTACAGAAACTTTGTGGTTAGTTTCAGTATTTGGTTGTTTTAGAGCATCATGCACATCTCTGTGGGGGCCGAATAAAAAAAGCCAACAGACTGACTGAGTTTCAGCTTTCTGCTGTATTTGGCTGTTGAGGTAATGGTGGATTTGTAGAGCTTTGCTGATCAAAGACTTCTGACAGAGGCAGCAGCCTGAAAGTTTGAGCATTAAATTGGAGCTAAGCTTCTGCTAAAAACATCATTGGAGTCCATGCTCTGAGTACCAGGGTCAGACTGGGCCTGAGGCGCCTTTCTGTGCCCTTTTTAAATTAACATCTAAAGGCTTCCAGTCTGTGCTACATTCTTATCTCCACTTGTGTCCCTGGTAAACCCCAGTGCTAAATGAAGGCACGGGAATGGCAAGTTAAAGCCATGTCACTAATGATGTGACAGAGTGAGGACATTAGGCGCCTGAGATGCAGTAACGCGTTCTCCTCACTGACTGATGAGCAGCTGGGGCCCCAGAGCATCAACAAAGCAGCTGCAACACACACACACACGCACACGCACGCACACACACACACACACACACACACACACAACCAGCAGGGGGTCTGGAGTTTATAACTTGACTAGCAGCCTTCATGGCTGAACTCCAGTTCCTCTGGATGAATGACTGATCAATTTATTTTGTATTTGTTTAAAGTGATAATATGCAACTTTTTCATATTTTTAAATCTTTTCCTTGAGCCAGTCTGTGCTAATGTGACCCTTTACAGAGTTAATGAAAAGTCACTTAGCCCCATCTGGTGATTACAGCCGGAAAACCACGATTGCAAGATCTCCGTCGCCGTCCCGGTACCCAGGAAGTCAAGTGTCTCACGAGGGTTAGGCTAACCCAATGTGGCTAGCTGTTATGCTAGTGCTGGAGTGTTTTTATCTCATGATAAAATGATCATGATCACATCATGATCACAGCTGATTTCTTTGAAAGAGTAAATAACCGCTCTGGTAAAAAGCTATGAAGGCTGAGGAGACATTTCAACAGGTAGATATTGGCGTTTAGAAGCTGAAACGATCTGGTAACTTTTTAATGCAGTAATTTAAAACGGGCACCAGAGGGCGCCCAAAACAAGCAAAACTGCATATTATCGCTTTAAACGTTGAGAAATACATTTTACACCTAAATACTCAGAATAAACAATATTTGCAAAAATAGAAAAAATAAATAAATAAATATGATATTTACAATATAACAGTTGCTGTAATTTATTTGTCAACAAATAATATATGCACACACTTAAACACATTTACAAAAAACACATCCATACAATGCATTTACATTACCCCCTTATACAGTATCTACATGCAGATCCTCATATTCACAAATCATCCAATGATCAATATTCATCTCATGATTTATTAGTGTGATCTATATAAAAATACTCTTGCAATATCAATAATCTATCATTAACAATAATCATTTTCTGAACTGAAAAATGTTTGGACATTCTTGACTGTACTCCATGTTTTAACCCCACAAATAGAAATACAGCATGATGTCATTGTTGTTTAAGCCTTAAATGATTTCAAGTCAAATTTTCATCCCAAATTATATTCCCCTTCCTTATCAGAAAACAGGTTATGTCTTGTCTTGCCTTGAACATTATTGGATCAGTCTTATATTTAACAGGATTCATGAGTTTTAGTTATTGTAAATTCAGAAATGAAATTTTAGTGTGTTCCAGAAACTCTTAACACTTTTTTCTTTGGAATGTATAATGATTTTAATCAGTGTTGTTTTCAGTGAATCCACATGTGTGGAGTTGTTTGGTGATCTGTTTTTGCTGTGGTATAGAAATTATGTGAACTCAATCATCACTTGTGAGCACAGCTTTTATTGTGGCGGGGATGAACTCTTCATTAGTTCCAGGCGATCGCTCCGTTATTGTCCTTGTAGCGGCATGCTAGCCCATCAAATGGATATTAATTCAAAGAATACTTCTTGACAGCTTGTGATAACCCTGCTGATTGATTCCATATTGTGTTTTTATTAAATCTACTCTACGGTGAGTCATTCGCTTTGTTTGTTTCTTTTGTTTTACTCAAAATGTGGTGCTATGTTTACCCAACCCACTGATGAGCTAAGCTACTGAACTTTAAGTTGTGATTAGTGATGCTAGATATTAAACAGTGACATGTCTTTGTTATTGTTATAGCTGAACATTAGACCAATACGTATAGTGTTGATTAAATACTTTAGTCATTGTAGTTTTGTCCATTTTGGATGTTTTTTGCTCCTTTTCCTGTACCATAACAGGTACAAAATGTACCTGTACCTGTATAAAATGTACAAAAGTACCATAGGCTGTTTTGACAGCCTATGTGAGTGATTCTAATGTCCAACTTTTTGATTTAAATTACTTTGTTAAAGTATTTAAACTTCTGTTTTTTGACTAAGCTGCATGGTGTCACAGTTGTTCACACTGTTGCCTCGCAGCAGGAAAGCAGCAGGTTCCTCCCTACTCCTGATGACATCACCTTAGCTTCTTCTGGATCCGTGTTCAGTTTGATGATTTTGCTCCAAGTCCGACACGCGGTTCTGTAGCAGGCATATCTGTTTTTCTTTCTCTGTTTTCCATCCACAACGACTTGACTTCCTCGACCAGGCTCAAAATGTTATTCTGCTGTAGCCTCACTGCAGCGACTTTTTCAACCACGAAGTCCAGACTGAGCTTTCTTGATGTCATCCATCTCCTCTGTGTTATTTCTGTTTGGCCCCATTTTGCTGCTGTGTGAGAGATGATATCCAGTATAAATCCAGCAGACCTGCTCTTTGTCCTGAACAAAGTTTGATGCACAGCACAACACCTCCTCCCTACCTCCCCTGACTCCCAGTCCATGCATGGCTTACCACTAAAGAGACATTTTCAGGCACCTCATAATTGTTATCTGATAGCAAATAGAATAAATTGCAATTGCTTTTTTAAAGCGCAATCAATTTGAGATAATGTACAGAGACTGGGCAAAGAGGCGGCTGCAGCTGGGTGCTACTGAAGTCGATCCATTTTTATTCACTAAGGGAATTTAATTACTTGAGTTAAAGTGTTGGCAGTGCTATGAATAAGCACTAGAGAGAAACAGACCTTTACAGGAACAAGGAGAAAATCAATTCATGTGCTAATGTTGTGTTTTTAGCAGAAATGGTTAAACAGATGTATGTTACAGTACATAGGGGAAATAATTCAAATGGTGTTCAATTTTTTTTTCTCCAAACAGTGAGGTTTATGTAACATTTTTACTTTTATTTTGTTATTTTGATCACTTTCAAAACAAACAAATGTTAATCGTACGTACAAAGAAACCTCTAAATGTGTGAGATAGAAAAGTACAACAGTGATTATGTCACTTTTAAACTAACTGCCAGATGTGTCTAAAATAACCAAAAAGGTAAAAGCCTTTGATGGTTTCACTTACCCTTTTTTTTATTTATTATTTGGTATGGATCCATAGAACTACCCTCTGGTTTTAGAGAGTATAGTGTAGAAGCCCAGTCGGCCTCTCTTCCCCTGAGCTACAGTTGCCCCAGTCAATAATTTGAAAGACGTTTTGTTTAATTTGTCATCAAAACAATTCTATAGGTGAACTCTTGTAACTGATACACTTCTGAAAATAAAGTTTTTATGATCTTTGCCATTGTAAACATACAGTTACTTCTAAGTTTATAATTATTTTATCTGATTAGGAAATCTGAGGAATTTACAGTCTTAGTTTTGTTGGACCTTTCTGCAGCTTTTGACACTGTTGATCACACCACCTTAATTAACAGACTCAGTGACCTGGTGGGGATCTCTGGAACAGTTTTAGACTGGTTCAGATCGTACCTCTCAAACAGAAGTTTCAGTGTCCAAACCATATCATGTCAGATACTACAGATCTGTTCAGTGGGGTACCCCAAGGCTATGTTCTGGGTCCACTCCTGTTTTTACTATATATCCATCCTCTTGGACAGATCATTAGTAGATGTCACAATGTCTCCTACCACCTTTATGCAGATGACATTCAGCTGTACTGCTCCTTCAAGGACTCAGAGTTCTACAAACTGTCTGAACTACTCAAGTCTCTGTCAGCATCTGCTAACCTGTAAGAGAATAACGTCCTTCAATTAAATGAATACTATGCTGTTTTGCTTGTTTTGGCTCCCTCTGGTGTCTGTTTTAAATCACTGCTGTAAACTCATTAGCGCCATTGTCTTTGCTCAGAAACACCAAAATCTAACTGTTAAAATGTCTCCTCGGTCTTCATAGCTTTCTACATGAGCGATTATTTACTCCTTCAAAGAAATCAGCTGTTCAAGCAGGGAGAGATAAAAAAAAAACAGAAATCATGAGCTAAAAACACTCCGGCGCTAGCATAACAACTAGCCACTTTGGGTAACCCTAACCCTCACGAGATACGTGACTTTGTGAGACTTCCGGGGCACCGGACTGGAGACTCAGATCTTGCAATCGTGGTATTCCAGATCTAAGCAGCAGATGGGGCTGAGTAACTTTTCATTAACCCTGCAAAGGGTTACATTAGCACATACTGGTTCAAGGAAAAGATTTAAAAATACGAACAAATTGCTAAGTATGCCTTTAAACCCTGAAGAGCCTGAATGTCTGATTGTTGCCCCTGATAGGATGGTCCCTCTGATCAGTCAACATATTGGTCGTTTAGTTCTGCTGTAAAGTCAAACCTGAGGAATCTGGGTGTTATTTTTGATTAATCAATGTCTCTTGAAGGTCACTCAAAACAGCTGGTCTGTAACTGTTTTTATCATTTGCGCTCCAGTTCCTCTTACCCTAAACATGTGAAAACCAAAAAAGTGTTTCACATGTATGTATGAGAGGTTTTCACATGTGTTTATGAGAGGTTATGTTTTCACATGTGTGTTTGAGAGGCAGTTTAGAATAATGTCCCTGGTGGTCCCTCATTCTTTAATCACACTTTTTTGTTAAACTATTAACCACGTCTTCCTCTAAGCTGTTTTGATTTATAAGCAGCAGCAACTGTGTCAAATATAATGTTTATTTGAATGGAATGTATTTTTCACTGACACATAAAAAGGCAAAGATAGATCAGTAGGAGCTTGTCAGAAATGTCAAGGAACAAGATGAGCAATGTGGCAAAAATAAGGTTTGTCAAGGTGACGGCATGGATACAAAGACTGCTCACAACCCAGTGCTGTGAGATTATTGTGTGCAAGGAATGATGGAAGTGTTTGCAGAGATAAAATGAATGGAGCGACTCAATACAATGTAGTAATGATTGGTGCTTTTTGCATGGGGATCATTTAACAAAAGCTTCAGCTGTAACCAGTTCATGTGACCAGCTGATATTTACCACACTCCTGTCCAGATGTGTGCATCCTGTATCTTCTCTGTTTGTGTAACCATAGCACTCAGTTAACATATCGTCTCTGTATTCATAGAGGCACATTGCAGCTGTGAGCAGTGTTCAAAATTTATGGACAACAATTCTCTCTTGTCTTTAAAGTTGGTTTAGTTTGCCATGAATCAATACACACATCCTCGATCCATCCCGGCTCATTGATTACATATTAAGCCCTGGCTTCTCTCATACTCACAAGCAATCATAGCCAAGGTTAGGGCAATATACACTGCATATCTACAGTGATTGTTATTGACACATCTTCTGTCACTCTTCTTATTTGTCCCCATGGCGATGGCCCCCAGGCGCCTCATCTGGCAGCACTGACCTTCTTCCTGCCCCCAGCACAGCCACCAATTGGACAGCCTCTCTGGTGTCTGACAGTGGAAAGGACAGCGACTTGATCTTCAGATTTGATGGTCATCAGGCAGCTAAAATCCCAGACTGGGTGGTTCCCCAGAACCTGACAGACCATTTCACTATTGCAACGTGGATGAAGCATGGTCCCAGCCCCGGGCTGAGAGTGGAGAAGGAGACACTACTCTGTAACTCGGACAAAACTGGTGAGTCATTTGTCATTTCTGAACTTCCTTGACTACAAATCTCCCAGGAAGACCAAAATAAACAATGGATTGATTCCACCCATTGGGGTCATTTGTCTGTGACACAGATTTCCACAGCTCTCCAGAGTCAGTGGCCATTCTTAGTAAAATATGCATGAAGCCTTGGCTGATTTTGTTTCCAATAAAATGGATAGTTCAGGGGTTTTTTAGGTTGCATTTTGTAAAGGATTTGTTCTACCTGTTGTGACCAGGATACTTGTTGCTGTGTTGGGAAATAAAAGTTTACATGTGAAGGGAAACCAGGCTAACAATGATCTATGAAATGAGCTACATTATCAACATTTTAAACAATCAAAACATCCACAGTGTTCATAGTGGTTAAAGCAGGCATTTTATTGTGGATTTTTCTTAGCATTACTGATGGGAATTCAAACTCTATTAAGTGAGCTAGTTCCTATGGCTGTGACTCCCATGTGGCTCTGCAGATTTTTATGATTAATTTATTACAAAAAGTAAATTAAATGTTCCCTCACCTTGCTTTCTTCCACTTATCTGTGTCCGGGTCGCAGAGGCATCATCCCTAGTAGGGAATCCCAGCCACCTCCACCGGCTCCTCTGGTGGGACCCCCAGGCATTCCCAGGCCAGCCTGGAGAAATACCTCCTCCAGCTTGTCCTGGGTCAACCCGGGGGCCTCTCACCTGACATGCCCGAAACACCTCCCCAGGGAGGCGTCCAGGGGGCATCCTGGCATATATATGTTTGTGTTTGTGGATCTGTGTGTGCATGTTTGTGTGTTTATACAATTTCTCAATGCACAGCAGTCAACCTTGTTTCTGTAATTTCAAGAGAGGCATTGTTTAGCTTCTTTTGGGGGATCTTTAATGTACATGGTATATGCACAATTTAATTTTTAGATGATTTTGAAACCAGGTCAGTTGATACATTTTTATCCTAAAACATACAAATTTGTAATGCCCTCAGCAGTGTGTGATTTATTTTGAATAATTCCAGTAGAAATGGTTCAGTATCTGACAGCTGGCCTCGTTCAGAAAAGTGCAGCTGTCCCAGTTTTGCTTCATGAAGCCAGGTGTCATACTGACTTTACCTGACAGCTCTGAGTAGGTGTGGTGATTTTTGTCCCCGGTGCCTACTCATCTGTCTCTCTCCTACAGAGATGAATCGGCATCACTACTCGCTCTATGTCCATAATTGCCGGCTGGTGTTCCTGCTGAGGAGAGACTTCACCCAGGTGGACACCTTTAGACCGGCAGAGTTCCACTGGAAACTGGAACAGGTAAGACACTGATCAGAGAAAAGAAATGGCAGACTGTGTGGATCCTGAGCTCAGCTGTGGTGGATTAAATAAATAGGTCAGGGGACAATAATGCAAAGACATGAAGCTTGTATCCAGGATTAAACACATATTAGACATCCACTGGGACATTCATTTAAAATGAAAAGAATGAAATGATACCATACTGCTGTTCAACCCTTCAATATCAAATGTACCATAAAATTAAAGTGTCTAAGACCTCTGCCTTCTTAAAAGGATTAGTATATTCCTCAAAACCTGCTGAATCTAATTTTATAAAGGAACCAATATATGTATTCTGCCATCTAGTGGATGATCTAGATACTACAGCCAACTTGTTTAAAATTTAAAGACATACTATGCAGTTATAGCTTGTTTTGAGCACCTCCTAGTGTTCATTTTCATTTCATGGAAATAAATGTAGAAAGTCAAGGAGGGCCCAGAAGAAAAGGTATGGGGAACCACTGGGTTAGCCTAACCCTCAGGAGATGCGTGACTTTATGAGACTTCAGGGCACTGGACCGGAGACTCAGAAGTTACAAACGTGGTATTCTGGACACAAGCAGCAGATGGGGCTGAGTGACTTTTCATTAACCCTGTTAATGAAACCAGTATTAGCACATAGTGGCTAACGAAAAAATATTTTAAAAAGTATGAAAAAGTTACATAGTGTGCCTTTAATTATTTTCATTGTTGATTATACTATAATTACATACCTGTATATAATAATCATAGTGGTTATATTAACATTAGCCAGTAAATTGTTTGATATATTTTTTTAAATATAATATCAAAATATCTTCTTTGAATAATATTTATGCATCAGGGATTAATGAATACAGTTTTAAATATATTTTGTTTTACATTTTATTAAAAGAAGCAAATTTCATACAAATTCAAACAAATAATGTTTTATTTTTTAAATGCTCATTTGTTGAAATTAAAAATAAACCCTTGTTCTACATTAAATGTGTAAATAAATACAGTTTGAGTGATTGTAAATGTTTTATTTTAAAAAGCAGATACATTCTTTTAGTTTAAACATTTTATATAGATTACTCTCTTTGCTAAAAATAGAAAATATGCAAATAAATGTCTAAATGATGGAGGTTAAAAAAAAAGAAATAGACCCTTTCCCATTGTGAGGACCTCCATGTGTGTCTGCTTGTGTTGCCTGCACACAGCAGCAGCTGTCTAATGCTCAAAGAGGTCATCAAAATGTTAGACAGGTGACCTCGACTCACAGGACCCCGCACTCACACCCTGCAAGGACATTTGATTCATGCTAGAGACACACAGCTGAGCCTGGACATCCAGATGGAGCACCCTAGGCTAATTTGATCAGACGGATCGCTGGTCTTGATTGGAGGAGTGCATGAACAAGGTCATCCATCAGCCGCCTGACAGAAAATATCGTGTGCGTGAGTCATCGTTTGGTGGAATTTAGACCACAGGGTATCATAGTTTGTGTTTGAGTTTTGGCTCCATATTTTCTCTCCTTGTGTGGTGCTTCTTAAATATCAGCCTTCTAAAGTTGACTTCATGCTCTTCATTACTGTCTGTCAAACAAACATTTTCCACTCATTTGGCAAAAGGTTTTTCTCTTTAAATTTGTTGAATTACTCAGAAATGTACATGTGTTGTTGTACATGAATGTGGTCTGAAGCAGACAGCATATGACCTGTTAGTTAAAGAGTGAATTTTACCAAATATTTTACACTGAAAAATAATGTATAATTGTGAAATTAACAACTTCTAAATCTTTAATTATTGAACAGAAATACAAAAAGCTCAGACAAATCTGTTTTTATTTCTGGTTTATTAAAATCCCATATTCTTCACTTTCCACTCTGAATTATTTCTTTACATCTCAGTAACAAGTAAAAGCTCTGCATTGGTCAAATTGATCCTTCCTTTAAGGTCATCTGTTGTTCTTCCACCCTCTCTTCCACCTTCCTAAAGCTAAACTTTCCTTTCAAAAGGGTGGGGCAGCTGGGGAGCTGAGTTTCTCTAAGCCCCGCCCATCTCTCTTCTCCGTGCATTCACGAGACGTTGGTGGGTCTTCAGGGTCTCGGATGAAGGGGAGTAAAAAAAGACTTTTTTGCTCGTTGATGCAACCATTTATGAAGCAACTGCCGTGCTTTGCTCGTAGCTTCTCCATGACTGTTTGCTAACGTTTGTGAGGATGAGCCCTCCTGTGGTTTTTAAAGGGCGGGGGTGGGCTCAGGTAGACAAAGGTGCTCGTGATTGGCTCTGTCCTCTAGAGAGGAGTGGTCTGTTCCCTTCTTGACATCAGCAGGGGAAAGATTTTGAAACCACTTTTAGCATTAGCTCAAAACACATTTCCCAAAAATGAGAATCAGGAAGTGAAAACGGTGAAAAGATTTGAACACTTTTAGGTTTCAGATACAGTCTTTGGGACTGATATGATTGTTAAAACATCTTTAGAAAGTGAATTTTTTTCTTTTATGGAACCTTTAAAATATTATAAAAGCCTGTTGACAGAAGATGTACCGTATTGGTCTGAATATATCATGGTATTTTTTTCTTGAAAACACATCTGAAACAATGAGTTTGTCTTATTTGAGGTCTAAACTTAATGTCGTATGACGGTGGGCCAAAAAGTATTTGGCAGTCACTGATTCTGCAAGTTGTCCCACTTAAAAATATGAGAGGTCTGTAATGTTCATCATAGGAAGTTAGAACACTTCAATGTGAGAGACAGAACGTACAAACTGTCAGTCTGGGTTTACCTGTTAGGGCTGCTGTCCTTGTGACCCAGACACAGATAAGTTGACAAAAACAAGCTTCTTCTTTTTTTTTGACAGAAGAAAATTGTACAAGACAGTAAAGATGACTGGATGATGTTCAGATGAATTGTGATGCAAACTGTTCAGTGAAAGTAATCCATAAGGTTTAAGGTCTTCTGCTCACCGGGGGCAGCATCCCCAGTAGGGAGTCCAGACCGTCCTCTCCCCGTCCCTCCACCAGCTCCTCCAGCAGGACCCTGAGGCATTCAGGGCCAGCCTGGAGATATACTTTCTCCAGTGTGACCTGGGGGCCTCCTGTCAGCACGTAATGCCTGAAACACCTCCCCAGGAAGGAGCAGTGTTTGCGAAAACACGCCGGACCGTCGGACATTACCGACGTAAATTAAAATTGTCCGACGTAAAACTGAAGCACGCCGGACACTTTGACCGGCGTGCTTCTCCAGCTCTCTCTCTCTCTCTCTCTCTCTCTCTCTCTCTCTCTCTCTCTCTCTCTCTCTCTCTCTCTCTCTCTCTCTCTCTCTCTCTCTCTCTCTCTCTCTCTCTCTCTCTCTCTCCCCCTCCCTCCTGTCGTTCTCGCGCGCGCCTCTCGCTCGGGCACCTACTTTCCTCACCTCTCATTCACGCGCCTTCGCTCACGTACCGATGAAAAATGTCAAAGTATTCCTGCAGACTTCGTTTCCTCTGATTATTTAGGTAATCTGGGGTGATTTATTTTGCTCTGGAGCTTCTAGGTGGACGACGTAGACTCTCTGACGTCACAGCGTTCAGGTTCAGACGTGAGATCTGCGTCGGCCTCTCTTCTCTAATATTAGCTTCCTAAACGAACTGTAACCACCACGATTTAGTTTTTATTTAGTCCGTTCTTCCTTGTCCATCATTATTTAATTATCTAAACACAGCTCCGTCGGACAATGTTAAAAAACATCGGGTCCGACGTGTTTCTATGGTGATGAGGCAGAGAACAGCTGATCAGGCCCCCAAACAAAGCCCATATGATCTAGTAACTATTAACTGGTTACTTTAGGATGAGAAACCAAACTACATGAGAATGACGTATTAAGAATGAAGGAGTGAGAACAGGAGGATAATCTGAGAACTCCATTCTCCTGTTATGGTAACAATATATAATATTAATAATAATAATAATAATAATAATAGTTTAGAATAGAATAGAAATCCTTAATTATCCCTCAGTGTGGACATTCAGGTGCACAGCAGCAAAGTTACAGGCAAATCAAAACATAAAGATTCACATAAATATAAATAAAAATCTGAATAACTACCTGACTGTAAAGTCATTTAGAGCCTAAACAATAATAACAGCATAATAAAATACTGCTCAATCATTAAAATGCCATAATCAGATCCTGATTCACAGAAATGTGAAACTGAACAGAATTCCTGAGTGAAACTAGACCAGTAGCATCCTGGGTCTTTAGAGTCAGACTGACTCAGTGTTATGGTGGTCTGAGTGAAACTAGACCAGTAGCATCCTGGGTCTTTAGAGTCAGACTGACTCTGTATTATGGTGGTCTGAGTGAAACTAGACCAGTAGCATCCTGGGTCTTTAGAGTCAGACTGACTCTGTATTATGGTGGTCTGAGTGAAACTAGACCAGTAGCATCCTGGGTCTTTAGAGTCAGACTGACTCAGTATTATGGTGGTCTGATGTCGCTCTAGGAGTTGTGTTTATTACCTCTTGTTGTGTCTTTTTAGTGTCTTTTAAACTGCTGACAGTTCTTTTCATTGACTTTTAGGCGAATCATTTAAGATATTTTTGCCTGTTGTTCTTATCTTTGAATTGTTCTGTTTTATTATTGTATTTACTGTCTGTATTTAACTCTGTTCAGCGCTTTGGACTGCTTTGATTGGTGGTGGGAAGTTGTTATATTAATCAATAAATAAATAAATGATAATTGTTTTTAAAGGACTAAGTGGGAAAAAATGACCATATTCTGATCTAGTGTCTCATAGAGGTCACTATAATAACCACTATATTAAATAGATACAGATCTGCAGCACGTGAGGACATTGTCCTACGTGAGTCAAAAATGTCCTGCCTGAGATGCTCCCACGTCTGCCATTTTGGCAGGCGTGGCTCAAAAGTTTTCGCGAACACTGAAGGAGTCCAGGAGGCATCCTGACGAGATGCCCGAACCACCTTTACCAAACTTCTCTGGTAGTGTTTAAGGGTTCTTCATATCAAATGGTTCTTCCAAAATGAACAGTTCATTAAAGTTGTTCAGTAATGAATGAAATCATTCCTTCATTTTGGATGATTAAAGTGAAATGTCTGTGATTTAAATCCATCAGACATGTAAATAATGCAACAACATATATTTCCAGCTGTATTTTACATCAGTGGTGCCCAATATTTTTATTTTTAGACTCATAAAATAGGAGCCGTAGAGATTCATGACCCTAACTATTGCTGTTTGGAGTAAACACATCTTCTAATAGGCCATTTAACTAAAAGCTTTGTTATGTATTAATCATTTTGTCTTTTTATGACTATAATTTTAACTTGCAGAGCTTTGAGATGACTTGTGTTGTGGACTGGTGCTTTATAAAAGAATGAGCTTTTTGTAACGTTTAAGGCTTAATGTGGTAATTGGATTTAAAGATCATTTTATTATCCAGCTCTTCTTAAGACCCCCCACTGGGTGATTCATGGCCACACTGGGATCCCAACCTCCACTTTGTGCACCACTGGTTTAGAGTATAGTAGTGGCATCACATTTAGAACAGAACAGTTGTCAAAGCGGTTCTGCAGTGTGAGTCTTCCTTCCTGTCTTTTCTGCTCTTTGTTACATTTTCTCCTAGTCTTTCAAACAATATCTGAATAATCTTTAATCCAGAAATGTCTTTCACTAAAAGAATCCCCTCCTTTCTCTACATTGGCGTTTCACAGAAGTCCAATTAATTCCTCATTCAACACATTTAGGCATTATGAGATGGTTCATAATGAATGGAACTGGGGAGAGATGGTTGGAGATATTAGTTTTTACCTATTAAAAACAAAATGAGTGTTCCATCTCCCCAATAACAGTCACAGGCGTTTAGGCCGGGGCGTCTTTGAGCAAAATGGATTTTGTGTTCAGAGTCAGTCCAAACCTGATGTTTTATTTCCTCCTGCTTTCTGTATGGGTAAAAGACGAGCCTGGAGTTTTTAATTGATGTTACTGAATTGCTTTGCTGGTGTTCAGCATGAGTTTTGTGTGCAGTTTAATTTTTCTCAGTGCAGACACAAGCTCTGAAAGAGCGTTGTCTGAAGGAGAAAAGACTGGCCTCTGCAAAGTCTTTGACTAAAAAAGTGTGTTTTCAAAATAAAAAATAGGCTTCAGCACAATCAGGAGATTCAGAGCCTTCTGGGTTCATCTCAGATCTTTATTAGGAAAAAGTTCTCATATATTCAGGTAATGAACGTGCCTATAAAACAAATGTGTGTTAAAACTCTTACTTACCTCGAGTTTCCTCATTGATGACAATGCTGAAATGACTGAAAATGCATCTCGTCCGTTTCTTCAGTCTCTTTGATGACTGTTTAATCTTTTACTACTTCCTATAGATTTAAATGATCTATGGTTCTATGTGTTTTGCTGTTTGTCTGTAAAACACATTGTGTTATATACCATGCTGCATGAACAGGGCTCTGTATATGACTGTTCCTTGATTGGTTGGTTGTATCAAGCCTGGACTCCACATAAAACATGAGTGCTGCGCCTCGTAGCGCCCACGCCGTGATTTTGAATAAAAACCATTGTAGTCTATTAGAGTAGTGAAACTTATAAAAACCCTCTCAGCTCAGTCTGCAGCTCATCAGTGAGTAGAGACTGAGACGGGCAGCTCGATCCACACAGCTGTAGACGGGAGACAGAACACTGGTGCGCAACGGAGCGTAGTGGCAAGAGGAGCTGGTATACATTAGTTTGTCACTCATGCAGTGCGCTCATGTGCACCCATGCCTATAACAATTAAAGCAGAAGCTTACGTTGGAGAGTTTTGCAATTACTAGTAGACTTCAGCAGACCTAGAAAACCATGGCCTAACATTTAAAGGATCAGTTTAGCCTTAAAGTTTTTTTGATTTGAAACTGAGCTTAATCCCCCAAAAAACAATGTCCAATTGTAGTTGTGAAGAAAAGTTTAATGCACCTCTTCTAAAGTAGATTCAGCTGCAGGTTCAGGGCATCAGAGCTCCCTAAGGCAGGTGTGAAAACATCTGCAGCTCAGTGGGACAAAGACTTTTAGAGGATAGCATGGTGTCACAGAGGGCAGCAAAGAAGCCCTTTATCTCAAAGAATGCTGTCAGAGACAGACTGATATTTTGTTAAAAGGTCCAGATATTGGACTGATGAGGACTGAAGGCAAGTCATTTTTTTTTACTAATTCCTTTTCCGATTAGAGCATCTGGAGAAGAACTGAAGAAGAACAGATGAGCACTCCCATCAGTTCCCGTGTCTTACCAGTAGCTCCTGAGATCATTCATGTGTGGGTTGCTTCTCAGTCAGGGGAGTTGACTCACTCACAGTTTAGCCTCAGAACAGCCATGAACAAAGAATGGTTGTCCTCCCAGAGGACCTCCTCCAGTCATCCAACAGCAGTTTGGTGAAGAACAATGTATTTTCCATCATGGTGGAGCACCAGGCCTGATGGCCAAAATCAGAATTAAGTTTCTTTAGAAACAAAACATCCAAATTTTGGGACCAAGATCCAGGAAACTCCCCAGATCTGAATCCCTTTTAGAGTCCATGATCAAATGGCATGTTAAACAAAAACCTTAAATTCTGACAAACTCCAAATATTGATTCTTAAGAATGGACTTCCATCAATAAGGATTCAGTTATGATGGTGGATTGGCAGAAAATAAGGGTGAACTGCAGAGTTTTTGAAAAAGAGGAGCCAACACTACAAATATTGACTCCTACATATGTTAAACCTGCCAGAATTATTATTTTTCTCTGTATCAAAGTTTTCTAAATGTTTTAAATGATATTTCAGGTCTAAACTATGATCTATAGGTAGAGTTCCACATGTTAGTCTGATGAAGACCCTCCTTCCTCCTAAAGACCCCTTTGCATTTTTTCAGGCCGCCGACCTTTTTCAGCCAATAAAATTCAAATTTCTGCATTGTCGGCTTTCTGTCAACGTGCACGCGCTTCAAGCAAACCTGTATCAGTAGGGGGCGCTGTCGTACAGGATGCTCCGTGTGTCTCTCTGTAGTCTCAGCCATAATGGAGGAGACAGTCAGAGCTCATTTCTACTAAAAAGTCCTTCATTCCCTCGATGCTGAGAGATTTATTTTTATTTTTAAACATTTCTCCTAACAGAATGGCAAGGCTTGCCAAGGATACACGTTTATTTTGGTGGAGGACTCATTCTGGACCGAGCGTTTTCTTATTTCCGGTTCCTGTAGCTTCAGAACTACAGCTGCTGTTCTAAACCCACGAATCAAACACAGCAGGGACAGAGAGGGCAGCCTCTTACTTTGTGAGAAAATAACTGTGAGTGATTAAACCCTACAATGTAATCGTAGCATGAGCATGAGTTTCAGTTTATGTCCAGCTTACAGACCGAAACAAAGTAATGCGTTGTGTGCACACGCGTGCGCATGCGACCACATGTCAAGGTGTTTGGGAGGAGGAGCCGTAGGGACGTTGGATTCAAAAACTGCTCTCTTACTGAAATCCTCCTTCTGGCGGCTTTAATGTACTGTGACTGTCAAAAAAAAGCCATTGAAGCTTAAGAAATACATTCAATTATACTTACGTTACCATAGAAACATCTGACAAAAAGATCTAAAAACACGTAGGCAGTTTAATGTGTGAAAATGTGTCATTGTCTTTACTTTTAAAATCACTTATTTACAATGCATGTCAAAGTACAATTAGCTGATCATTAAGATGTTTCCTTAAAGTCAGACGAGAAACATTTCCATCTAAAGCTCGTTTTTCACTTAGACACAGCAGCTCATAGTCCAGATACTAAAACATGATTTATGTTAATCTGAATAATATGAATTACAGTGCGTAGTGATGGGAACTATGAGGAAACATATATAAAGTGTTTAAGAATATTTCAAAACTTTGAGTAATGTGGCTGTGAGCTTATTAAAAATGGTCATGTTGATTAGAAATAACTTCCTGTTTGAATGTTTAGACTTTTTTAAAATAAGTCTTACACGGACATGAAATGCATCAAAGGAAATGATGATAACATGTGGGTTTCCTGGTGGAATACATGTTTTTGCCTAACATTCAAACATTGATTGGAAACGGTTGGCTCATCAGCTCCAGGTGGGAGAGAGGTCCCATCTCCAGTGGAGGAGTCAGAGTGAGGGAAGGAGGGAACAGCAGACAGACAGGTGGAACCAGTCTGTCGTGGTGAAGAAGGAGCTGAGCCAGAATTTACCAATCAATACGGCCCAATCCTCACCGATGGTCATGAGCTTTGAGCAATGACCAAAGGAACGAGATCGCAAGTACATAAGCAGCCGAAATGAGTTTCCTCCACAGGATGGCCGGGCTCAGCCTTAGGGATAGGGTGAGGAGCTCGGACATCCGTGAGGGACTTGGAGTAGAACTGCTGAGAACTCGAGAGGAGCCAGCTGAGGTGATTTGGGCATCTGGTCAGGATGCCTTCTGAAATCCTCCCTAGAGAGGTGTTTAAGGCATGTCCCAGCGGCAAGAGGTACCCGGGTCGACCCAGGACAAGCTGGAGGAAGTACATGCTGCCTTGGGATCCCACCAGTGGGGGTGGATCACGACTTGGAAAGCTGCCCCCCTGACCCAGACCCGGGGTAAGCAGGGCGCAGAAATTTTAAAAGCAAAAAAATTTAATTTGTAAAAAATATATGGATAAAAACAAAGGTAAGAAGCAAAGGAATAAAAATTGTCTATGCTGCCAGTTATAGCATATTTCAATACAACATGTGTACTCGGTTATGGAGATAGCAGAGAACTGGGTGGATCTGTTTTGGTTGTGTTTTATGGGGTAGGGGGTTCTTGCCAGCGCCTTGCAGCTTCCTTGTGACTGATTCAGACTTATTGTCAAAACAAACATTTTCTGAGTGCTGCTGGAATGCCTAGAATCTGGTGTTTCCAAGATGCTGATCACTGCCAGGCTCTGACCTTTAACGATCATAAAGTGTAATTGCAGGCTCAAATACCTGCAAGAGCAACCATCTCATATTTTGCACCAAATTATTGCAGAAAGCTTGTATTTTAACTTTGTTCCACAAGCATAGTTCTGTGGGGTTGTTTAAATTAGGTCAATTAAATTAGCAACAGAGTTAGTCATTTAGCTAGTTGATTTACAACATTAGTTCACAATTAGGCTTGTTTTTTATCTACCGGCTTCAGTCAAACATTTTGCAAAAGTAACAAACACTAAGGGATGTTTTTCCCCACTCAGTTTATTAGCATAAAAACAAACCAGAAAAACCTTTACAACAGTCTCGTTCCATGTTCAGGTGTCTGTGTTATCATTTTACTTTTACTCCTGTGACACACACACACACACACACACACACACACAGGTGGGGTCATGCTGAATGATAGATGACTCCGTCAAACAGGCTGGCTAAATTTAGAACTCTGCTGCACCAGCTGACTCCAAAGAGCTTGATAGACGCCGCACACTCACAGGTTTTTAAAAGCATCCTGACCATCTAGTATCCACACTCATTTTTTCCTCATACAGTTTCAGTCCTGATTCTTGTTTAAGTCACCCATTTTGGTCCACTGTGCCTTAACATTGCTTTCTCTTCTATAAGGCAAAAAAATCTCCAAATTATGTCTTTCTATAAGTTTGAAACCATTGTTATGCTCTGGAGTTGGGACTTGAGTTCAGTATTTACCCAGCTTTGGGTTATAATCTCTCAGCTTCATAAATACCATGATCAGTGTCCAGTTACACCTCAAGAGCAAGGAGAAGAACATCAACCTGCACACTAAACAGTCAACAACCAGTGGCGTCTCTGGCATCATATCTCAGAACAGCTCAGCAGTGAGATAAATATACAAGCTTATCTAAATCTAAGTCTAGAAAACAACTTTTTAGTCATGATGACGATGAAGTTATCAAAAAACATCTACTACATTCTTTTTTTTTTGTCTTGGTAGCTAACAAGCTAATCAACACTAGATGGCGGAGCACTGTTCTCCCACAGAACGTAAACGTAACATCACCTGTGATATTCCAGTGAATGATCTGAGCTTAGGGACGTGGACTTTGTGCCCCATGAAAGACTAATGAGAGCAGGCTGCATATGTGCACATTTATTTCAGATGTTTAACATTTAAAGACATGCAAATTTGTTTTTTCTAGAGGATTTGGCCTCCTGAGCTTGTCAGTATTCTGACAAAGACATACATGTAGTTATTACGCAAATGTTTATAACAGAATCTTCCTGGAAACAGAATGGGTTTTTATACAAAATCACTCTAAAACAAACTATTCACAGCTAAATTAGAGTGGATATCACTCTCCAGTGTACATTTAACACCGGTGGTGTTGATTTAACACTGCTGTGTTCTTTTAGAAGAATGCAACGTGAAGAAAACAAAGAATCTGACAAATTACCATCAAAACTAAGATGTATATACTAAGAGAGGTGATTGGTAGTTAAAAATAGGTGATAGATTAGGAATATCCAGTTAAAATGGGGAAACAAGACATCAAGACAAGAAACATGACTTCTACATAATAACCCAAAGCTCTCAAAAATATATAATAGTAACAAAACAGAGCAATTACAAGGCTGACTTAAAGTAAAAACATCAGTTCCCCCCTCCCCCCAGAAAAATGTAGACAACAACCTAAAGCAGTGAGTTGTTATTAAAGACAAAATGTCTACATTCTGACTGGCAGACATGAACATGGCCTTTTTGGTATTCAGGTGATATTCTGTCTTATTGACAGGAGGAATCAATAACCATGGAGTTAGGAGGGTGTAGAGACAGGACAGAGGGAGGAAAGAAACATAAAAGGGGAGCGAAAATGTAGGTGGGTGAGACACAAACGTCTTGAGACAAAGACTAAAAGAGCTATTTCTAAGGAAAATGCTGATAGAATGGTGCAGGAGAAAAAAAATTCACAAATGTCGAACTATTGGTATGTGGAAATATTGGTAAAGGTACTGGTGAAGTCCCAGTATAAATAATAGAACCAGTGGTGTCCACTTCTGGTCTTCGATGTCCTCTATCTGACATGTTTTAGTTGTGCCCTACTCCAACAGCAGAGTTCAATAGTGGAATTACCTATTCAGCATGTCCTTAAAAACGACAGAAGCCTGCTAATCACTTGTTGATTTAGACAGGGGTGCACATCACTGGGGCACAAGCATGGTAAATTACATGCACCAGCGTGTTATGTTGCGGTCTCAGTCGCTCAGCCTATGATCACATACTGACAAGCTGCAGAGTGAGCTGAGCGGCTCATTGTAAGTTTCACTTTCTGTTTCGGGGTGCTGCGAAGGAGCACTCATGCAGCCGTGGACAAACACACAGCAGCACCCACCCCCCTCCCGAAGATGAACTCACAGCAGGATGTGCACACCAAACATCGGCGCCAGGTACTCCCTTGAGTACCTCAATGACAAAACGATGTGCCCCCTGGATATAGATTAGACGAGGTCTGTTGAAGCAGAGAAAGCTCTAAAACATTCAGGATGATGACCCTCGAGGACCAGGATTACACAGTACTGATTCAAACTCCCTTTGAGATCTGACACACCCAGTATGTCTAGAACAGGCTATTGGGTAATGAAGTGTAAACAGCATTCACAAGGAACTTTCCATATGTCCAAAACGATTGCTAGGTTTTATATTATGATGTAATTATATGAGTCACAGGTCTTGTGTTTTGTGTCGCTGAAAGCTGGAACATACTTGAAAAATTTGGGCTACAAATTTTGTCTCAAAATAGAGTCATCATCATTAACTCATTAAGGGGGTGAAAGGCACGATGGAGAGGATGGTGAGAGTCTAAGGTAATTCAGAGCCATGTTTCGGACCTTTGAAATAAAGAAGCCCTTGTAAACGAACTGTAAGGCAGCGAGCAAACGGCCTTGGACATCGTTGCCTGGAGACATAACCAAAACATCTGATTACATGCCCTTGGACTCCCACAACAAGCTGCAGAGGAATGCATAGGCGGCTCTGTACCAATCTGTTCTCTGCCCTGGAACCCCATCCCCCCCTTCTCTATCCCCCCTGGCTGATGCGATGACGTTGCGCAAGCGCTGCTCGCTGCCACGCTGACTCTCAGGTGATGCAGGAGGTCCCCTAGCCCCACCCACCGGAATGTCCTCTCTCTTTTTCTACCCATGTGACTGTCAGCGGGGGGTTTTTTCCACCGTTAGCAGCTGCCACCTACTGGGACAGCTGAGAACTGTCGGTTTTTTTGATCTTCCTCATCCTTACCCTCTTAATAAAACATGTTTCTCTCTGTTATGCACATGTCATCTGCAAGGCAGGCGCCTTATAGCAGCCCGGGTTCACTGTGTAACCAAGTCAAGTTCCTGATTGACAGGACGCTGTCTTTCTGGCAAAAAAAAAGAATTCTGATTCTGATTAGCAACTGGAACACTTTTCAATCTAGTTCCCATAAGTGAAAAGGTGAAAAACGTGAGACAACTTTAAGTGAGAAGGATGCCTCATAATGAGAATGAAATGCAAACAAATTAAGACATTTTGTGACTAATTTGCAACAAGAAAATTTGCACGACAATTGAACAATTTGTTCTCAGTAACATCATGTCCAATACATTACCTGGCCAGTTAAAAAGACTTCTTGGAAGCATGTCAGTGTGATTCCAGGTAAAATGTGTTCATTTTCTTGCAGTGTTTTGTTTTGGTGAATGTTGTCAGTCATCCAGGGCATGGTAATCCTAGTAGATTCAGAAAAAGCCACCTTTACCTTTTTGAAGATGCCAACAACTACTAAAACTTTGTGTCTCCAACTAGTCCCCATCACCGACAGCTTAAACACAAACGTCTGGTACACAAAACAATATATGCGTTTAATAATTGTGTAAAGTGACAAAAGTGTGCTAAATAATTTCATAAGCGCTGCAGTAACATGTGGCATTGTTGTTTCAGCCCCCTCAGTATGATACCAGTCATTCATCACAGACAGCCTTATCATATTCTGCCAAGGCATCTTTCAACTTCAGCAAGCACAATCCCATTCGCAAATGAAATCCGCCTTTATTACAGAAACACTTCCCGAAAGCCAGATTCATGTACTTTTCCATTATTTTTTATTTCCATCACATCACAGCAACACAGAAAATTATAGCTTCCCGTGTTTATGAGAGTGGGACGTATGTAGGCCTTCAGATGGGTGGGATATTGCTGGAGAGGCCGCTAAATGACAGAGCAGAGGAGAAATGGCTTTTATTATGCCGCTGATCTAAGTGTGTGTGTGGGTAACTGACTATCAGTATATGCAGAGTGGCAGAGAAAGGTGGGTGTGTATGTATGTAATTGTGCAGAGTGGTGTCTCCTGTCCATTATAGAGGCCTTTACTGTATATGTAGACTCAAGCTTCATGACTCAACTCATTTGTTGAAGGGAGGTTGTTCAGGAAATGTCAACCTATGTCAAATCTACCACCAGGTCCAACAGGATTAAGTTTAGAGTTACATTTTCTAATGGAACTGTGAGATCATTGCTAATGTTCTAACAACCTATCAAAGTCAGATATTTTGAACACTCAAAAAAGTTTGGAAACTTTATTTCACATGGAGAATTTTGCAAGGGCGTTTGGTCCTTTTTCTCTGTGACACTACCACTTGTTTAGATGATTTGCCCATTTCATGGATGCATGAACCTTACAAGTTGTACTTCATTTAAACGGTGACTAATCAGGCTTTCTATTGAAATAAACAGGGGTGCACATAGTTTTTTCAATGAGGAACCCCAGTGAGTACCAAGTGCCGATGGTTGGTATGCACGCCATCCATTTCAGCTCATGCCAGGAGGGCTGTGTGTTGCTAAGCTACCACTGCTGTATGAGCAAGCTATTGGACCACGTTTAGTCAAAGTGAAACTTAACACTATAGGCAGTGGGTGAAATACTGGTGATCAAAAGAGCATAGTGGTGACTATTTCATATTAGGGGTGCAACAGGTCATCATCAATCTGTGATTTGTACAGATTTCTCTCTACAGTTCGGGTCACACGTGGTCCATGGATCCAGCAGCGCTCGCTCAATGCTAAATCATCCCTGACATCCTGTGTTCATGCTCGCTGGATCTGCTGATAATTCCCCTCCTGAGAAAGGCGTTAGTTTTGCCATCACATATCAGGTTACTGTATCAGGCTCAGTCATTTTAGTTGGCCAGAACGAATGACTGATCGTCTCTGATCCAGTCTCTTTTGCGCACAGTGTTCTACAAAATAGACAGCAAGTCATTTGTCTTTTCTTTTAAGTTTTTTTTCTGCTGATTCAAAAAATGATCCGATCCATGATTCAAATCCGTGATACGATCCAAACTGAGTTTTTTGATCTGTTGCACCACAAGTACGCACACATATTTAGTACTCATGCACACTGCTTATGTGCAGCCCTAGATAAGAAGTAAAACACCAGTTAGTATTATTTAAATGGAGAAATTACTTTTTGGGACAAGTTCATTTAACTACAAAATAAAACTCAACATGCAATGGTGAGCAGCAGCAGCAGCCACAGTTTGTTGCTCCTAGCGGTCTGTGGTGGAGGTTTGTTGAAGAGCGGTGGATCTGTGACTCATCATCATCTTGACTTTTAACAAAATCAATCCACTTCAGTTCTCTAAGGACACACAAAGCCTCCTGACACAGCCAGGATGGGCTGTTCAACTTAGCCCTTCAGTCCTCATAGTGTAACTCTGGTTCTCTAATTATAATTATCCAACACCCATAGTGCAGCTCTTCAGTTTGGCTTTTTACATAATTAATTCACTTTTCTAATATTATATCAACAGTCAGAGTTTTTCTGAGAATCCATTCAGGATAGACTATTCTTTACACTGACACTGTTAGCTACCTACAGTTTCTTTATATATTTCTTCCAAAATACTGGACTCTTATTTTTTATAAGTTTTTGGTCAGAGCTCTGCAGGTGTACAGTATATTCAAAACAACTCAAAATGTGTTGAAATAGAAGTTATTTTAAAGATTTAATGTGCTTAATCATAACAGTAGAAATGGGCCACAAGCTCTGAATCACACACAGAGCAGGAAGAGCTATTTTAGATGAAGGCCCAATACGAAGCATGTTTCTTCTGTCATGTGACTGATACTGTAAGAAGCTTCAGCTCCCAGTGCACATCTACTGGTTCATCTGGGAATTTATTCATGGGCCAAATTCCATTAAGCAGAGTTCCTGCTTTCATGAATAGAAGTTTGGTGCTTTATATAAACAGAAACACAGCTGCGTGTTTTGTTAGGTTCTTTGTTGTTGACAGTGGAAATTCAGCAACCAACGGTTAGAAAATATTTGGCATATACTTCTAACTTTCTCAGCTTTGTTTACAACATTTGCCCACAGAAAGTCAAGTTATTCAGCAAGTATTAAACTTAGTGTACTTTTTAAATAAGCACCAAATTCAGCATGAAGACACCGAATGTGGTTGCGGTGCAGACTCTGCAAGGCCAAAAAAAACATTGAGTCCAATCAGAGCCTGCACACCAGCTCCGGTGCAGCTCTGTGCGGTTGCAGAGCAAAGTTAACTTTCCACATCAATTTATAGTTTTCCAGACGCCGCATACGGATCTTCATCAAGTTTAAGATGCTAGGGGGCAAGGTGCATTTGGTATTTTTCAAAATAAAATCTTTAGTTACATTGTTAAAGTTAACACAATTTGGATATTTAAAAGAGACAAAAAAACATAAACTTAATTAAGCATAACCAGTGTTGCCAGTAACGCGCTACTTTGTAAGGCGTTACTCTAAAATTACGTCATTTTTCAATAACGAGTAATCTAACGCCTTACTATTTCCAATCCAGTAATCTGATTAAAGTTATTTTTTTCGAGCCACTGTGCGTTACTATCTTTGTCCGTTTCCTTAAAATATTTATTTTCTTCCTGCATTTCTGTGAGCGGCGTTGTGTCACGTTCCCAGCATGAGGTGGAGTCACGTTTTCAACACGAGCACAGCTGAGGAGTCGCTCCAGCTGGAGGAGGAGTCACTGACCTGTGATAAAGTAGCCTATTTACCTGAATATCCGGGCATTATTTTTGTAAACTCCTCTGATACAACAGCTTTGTTTTATCGTCGGGGTCTAGACTTTGTTAAGGAGTGTGAGACTGAGAACAAACGGAGAACCGACGAACAGGAACAGCTGACTGTCTGTCTGACAGCCGAGCAGACTAGCAGCCTGAATGTAGCCGTAGCTCCAAACAGCTGGACTGAAGCAGCTCCAGGCCTTTTTTGGATTATCATCATGACCTGGATGTCTGAGAACCTTCACCAGCAACTAAAGAGACGTTTTGATGCATCCTTAGACAAACGCAGCAGTCGGGAAACAAAGCAGCAGCAGAAACAAGAGCTGATGTTAGCTCCTCGTGGTCCTAAAACCCTCCGGATTTAAGGAACTAACAGGTGAGTCTAAAGAACAGCTGATGACAGGAGCTAGATTATTAATTTTAGTCATAGTTGTGAATTTTACTTTACTTTAAATTCAATTTTTTTTTATTTGTTAAAATAATTAAATAAATCTTTCTAAAAGATGAGATTTAGTTGTCAAACCAAAATTTTTCAAAAAAGTATATTTAGAAAAGAGGGTCAGGTAGGGTCAGGGCTGACCTGGATTTCAGGTAAATCCTGTAAAAACCAGCTGCAGCAACACAAACAGAAACTATGGAGGAGAGAGATGATCGTTTTCTATCTGGAATAAATAGTCAGGATTTAGAGTTAGTGTCAGATAAAGATGAGAACATTAAGGTTTGTTCTAATGTTCATTCAAATGTTCTGATGTTAATAAAACATGTTAAAATGAATTTTATAGTTACAGTAATAAACAAGTTATTTTATAAAAGGTAGTTTTGACATAAAAGTGTTAAATGTTAGGTCAAGAAAGACTCTTTAATTTATATTTCATAAAACCAAGTATTTTTTTCAGGAAATAGTTTGGAAGTTCAACTTTAATATCAGGAGATCCATTTTGTTGACTTGCTGTTAAAATTCACTTCTGTGTTTTAGTAAAACTGGAGGTTATTTTAATGTTGAGGCAGGGGAGGAGTCATCGGCAGCTGAATGTCACTAATAAAGTAACTAAAAAAGTAACTAGTAATCTAACTTAGTTACTTTTAAAGTCAAGTAGTCTGTAAAGTAACTAAGTTACTTTTTAAGGGAGTAATCAGTAATCAGTAGTCGGATTACTTTTTCAAAGTAACTGTGGCAACACTGAGCATAACATTAAACTATATAAAAACAGAATGAGCTTACCCATTGTAGAACAAGCCATTTGAATAAATAATCCTCAACAAAAGTACGAGAAGACGAGTGTAGTTTTTGTTTACCAGCTGATGTTTATACCGGTACATGTTATCACGTGAACCACCGAGATTTGGTGCTCTCACAGAGGCAAAGTACTGGGGTGGAGATGTTCTGCAACAAAACAGCAGCCAGTTTACACTTTTACCCAAAGCAACTTACACAATTAATAATCACCCTATCAGGCATGTTGTGATCTGTGGAGGAAACCGGAGAACCCGGAGGAAACCCACGCGTGCATGGGGAGAGCATGCTAACTCCACGCAGAAAGGCCAGAGCCGGGATTCAAACTTACGACCTTCTTGCTGCGAGGCAACAGTGCTAACAACTGTGCCACCATGCAGCTGATACAGTGTGGGGTACATTTCCTGTGGCGCGATCACCGAACCGCAACTGTACCGCATGCAGTGTGAAGTCCGCGTTAATGTGTTAACATTTTTATGCTAACCATTCATTTGCTCGTGACATTTTACTAATTATCTTTTCAGTGTGTGTGTGTGTGTGTGTGTGTGTGTGTGTGTGTGTGTGTGTTTAAGATGCTGAGTGGCTCTAAAGAGAGTTTGTTGAGCTACCCTTGTACTTCAGTAACGTGCACGTATGCTCTAACACTTGTCTGCAAATCTGTGCGCCCTCACTGTGTGTGTGGGTATTTGTGTACAGGATGGTTTGAAATTGAGGGCCTTTGAAATCATTTTGTGGGTAAAGCAAGCTCAAAAGCCAAATAACAGAAAATAATAGTGCAGTTAGAGCATGTGTTTGGTGCCATTCATCATATTAATCTGGACAACACGGGCTCACTGGATCCACTCCTCTCCTTTTACCCTTCGCCCTCTCCCACTTCTCACTTTCTTCATTTTCTCTCCATCAATTTGTCTTACTTTCTCTGTGAATAACACTCTCCAAACTCTCCATCCAGACTCTGCCTACTCTGATCATTTTTAGGAGAGAGTTTTAGGTGCATTGCTGCGCTTGTGTCCGAGTAGCCGAAGCTCTTTCTGGATTGAGGGTCGCTGTCAGAATCTACAGCAAAGATTTATTGTTCACATCCCACCCTGACCTTAAGTGTTCCAGGAAAAAGTTTGGAGAAAAAAAGAAGAATTGAAGAAGAGATAAGATTGGAGGAGTGAGGGAGTCTGGTGTATTTGGTGTAGGAGGAACAGCATGTACTGTATGTTGCATGGGTCTAGAAAATCAAGAGGTGTGTGATGAATGTGGTGTAGCAGTGAGAGAGATGCCCCCACCCCCAAAACACACACACACCTTCATCAGCTTCTTTACTAAAAGTCTGACACAGCCATCACCCCTGACTGGTTTGGAGTGACAGTTTAACCCAGGGGTCAAATCCAGTCCTTGAGAGCTACAATCCTGGAACTCTTAGATGCATCCCTTCTCCCACACACCTGAATCAAATGAATGGCTCGTTATCAGGCCTCTGCAGAGCTGAATGATTTGCTGATGAGGGAATTCAGGTGTGTTTGAGCAGAGATGCATCTAAAGGATCCAGGAGAGCAGCTCTCAAAGATTGGACTTGGGCATGCCTGGTTTGGGTCTAGGTTATTTTCATGTTTCTTTGATGCAGCTGTTGTTGTTTCTCTGAACTGATCCTTCTACCTCATCTACACACCTTTGTTTCTTCAAAGCCAGTCACACTTTGTCCTTTATTATAATGTGTGTATAATTGTGGTGGATGCTTAGCAAATCGTAGCCAACAAATTAACCCGACAGACCCATCCATCTATTCATGCTTTTCCACTTTTTTGACTTTCCTTTGTGGAAAAGCCAAACATTCCTCTCCACAGTAACCCTCTCCAGCTCCTCCTGGGGGATCCAGAAGTGTTCCCAGGACAGAATGGAAACACGATCTCTCCTGGTTCTGCCCCAGGGTCTTATCTCAGGAAGACGAGTGCGAGAGGCTCCGAGGAGGCATCCTAATCAGATGCTCGAGCCATTTTTGTCGAATCCTTTTAAAGTGAAAAAGCAGCAGATCTACTTCAAGCTACTACAGAATATATGACCCAGTAAATCAAAGGCTTCACCTTTTGGCTTTGCTCCCTTTCATCACTAGACACCAGTGTAGTGCCCTAACTGCAAAACAAGTAGGACAGGTTGACTCATCACTGCATCTATCATGCTTGAATTAATAATACATTTCAGCCTTTCCACACTAACACTTAAGTCCTGAACAGTATTACACTCACATGTGCTGTTGTGTTATCATGAAGCCAACAAATTTATCAGCAGCAGTGAGCGGATTGTCGGACAGAAACCAGATGATTCCAACCCGTCAAGAGGTACATAGGAGTCTATCCCCCTGAGGGTGAAAGATTAATGACCGGGAGGGGGTGGAGCAATAAATCACACCCTGTTTCTTGGTCTCCTCCCTGACTAAGACCCTTCTCCCTGATCTCTCAGTGTAGATGACCAGCAGCTCTAGGAAGAGTCCTGGTGGTTTAGAACTTCTTCCACTTCCAGATGATGGAGGTCACTGAGCTCATTGGGACCTTCAAAGCAGCAGAAATGTTTCTGTAACCTCACAGAGACAATCCTGTCTCTGAGGTCTACAGACAGTTCCTCTGACTTCATGCTTGGTTTGTGCTCTGACCTGCACTGTCCACTGTGGGACCTTATAGAGACAGGTGTGTGTCTTTACACTTCAGGTCCAATCAGCTGAATTTACTACAGGTGGATCCAATGAAGCTGCAGAAACATCTCAAGATGATCAGTGGAAACAGGATGAACCTGAGCTCAGTTTGAGCTTCATGGTAAAGACTGATGGACATCAGCTTTCTGGTTGGTTTTTTAAAATTAATTTGAAAAACTCTCCCCAAATTTTTTTCACGTTGTCAGTATGGGGTGTTGTACATTATAATGGCCTTGCCTGGTCTCTCACGTGTGGCTTTTGTTGAACTCAACATGTACTGGATTATTGGTTTCCTAAAGATAAGAAATTTTCTGAACCTAACTTTCTAGGTATTGTATCTCCAAGGTCTAGGCTCTTTTCTTGCTATTCCAACTCAAATCTTGGTATGTAGCTTACATACATGTAACCCATGATGCCAATTTTAGATTTTACATCTGTCTGGTTCTGTTCCAATCTCAGACCAGAGGGCTTCTGGCTCATTTGAATCTGAAATGGTCTAAAGCATGTTTGCATATCAGGGAGAATAAAAGAAGTGGACAGTTTAAGAAAGGGTAACACTATAAGGGCAGTCATGTTTAACTTCTTATTGGCCACATGCTGTTCAGTTTAAAGCCTCTAGCTCAGATACGAGTATAGAATCACTCCATAACACATTCAGACACAAAGAGAATACTAAACATGGTCTCTGATAGGATCTCTTCACAACCTGTTTCCCAAACTGCTTGAATCATAGCTCAAATACTAGATACTGTTACACAAAGCTGCAACACAGCATGACTTTGTGGTGCAGCTGCCAAGATGCCTGCGTTTCCCCACTGGGGTGAAATAAGTTAGTCCCAGTTTCTGCAACCGAATATTGCCCTTGCTCACAAAGCTAAAGAAAAGTGCTTTGGGGGAGCGTTGGATCCTAAAATGGGCCAAAGTGTTTCTAAAACCAGCACTAAGAAATGGTATTGTCTAAGTGGGTGTTAAAGGAGTTAAAGGAAAAGGACTGTGTCTGTTGTGTGTCTTGCTCTGTTAAAGTATGCAAGACAAACATTTTGTAACCATTAGGAAAAATAAAGCATGTTTACATTCTTAAAATAAGTTACCTTTTTATTGTGAATTACCTGTAAAGCTGCATTTTCCTATGCAAAGGGAGTCAGTGAAGTGAGCAGGAGAGAGCTGTGTGGTTGGCAGAGAGAGAGAGAGAGAGAGAGAGAGAGAGTGAGTAGTAGTAGTGGAAGTGGTGGCCCCTCATAGCAGACACCTTTGTCTGTCTTCCTAACTATTGTTACCAGAAAACATCAAATTATCTGAATTTTTGTCCAATAATTAAAAGACTAAAATATCAGATTTAAAATATGAAATATGTCAGTTACTTTTTTTAAAGGAGTTTGTCTTTTAATATTTCCTACCATATTTAAAAAACATTAGACCTTAAATGTAGTTATCAGATATATATATATATACACACACACACAGTGGGGCAAAAAAGTATTTGATCAGCCACCGATTGTGCAAGTTCTCCCACTTAAAATGATGGCAGAGGTCAGTAATTTATCATAGGTACACTTCAACTGTGAGAGACAGAATGTGAAAAAAAAATCCATGAATTCACATGGTAGGATTTTTAAAGAATTTATTTGTAAATTAGGGTGGAAAATAAGTATTTGGTCACTAACAAAAATTCAACTCAATACTTTGTAACATAACCTTTGTTGGCAATAACAGAGGTCAAACGATTACTATAGGTCTTTACCAGGTTTGCACACACAGTAGCTGGTATTTTGGCCCATTCCTCCATGCAGATCTTCGAGAGCAGTGATGTTTTGGGGCTGTCGCCGAACAACACGGACTTTCAACTCCCTCCACAGATTTTCTATGGGGTTGAGGTCTGGAGACTGGCTAGGCCACTCCAAGACTTTCAAATGCTTCTTACGGAGCCACTCCTTTGTTGCCCGGGCAGTGTGTTTGGGATCATTGTCATGTTGGAAGACCCAGCCACGTTTCATCTTCAAAGCTCTCACTGATGGAAGGAGGTTTTGGCTCAAAATCTCACGATACATGGCCCCATTCATTCTTTCCTTAACACGGATCAGTCGTCCTGTCCCCTTAGCAGAAAAACAGCCCCAAAGCATGATGTTCCCCCCCCCATGCTTCACAGTAGGTATGGTGTTCTTGGGATGCAACTCAGTATTCTTCTTCCTCCAAACACGACGAGTTGAGTTTAGACCAAAAAGTTCTACTTTGGTTTCATCTGACCACATGACATTCTCCCAATCCTCTGCTGTATCATCCATGTGCTCTTTGGCAAACTTCAGACGGGCCTGGACATGCACTGGCTTCAGCAGCGGAACACGTCTGGCACTGCAGGATTTGATTCCCTGCCGTTGTAGTGTGTTACTGATGGTGACCTTTGTTACTTTGGTCCCAGCTCTCTGCAGGTCATTCACCAGGTCCCCCCGTGTGGTTCTGGGATTTTTGCTCACCGTTCTCATGATCATTTTGACCCCATGGGATGAGATCTTGCGTGGAGCCCCAGATCGAGGGAGATTATCAGTGGTCTTGTATGTCTTCCATTTTCTGATAATTGCTCCCACAGTTGATTTTTTTCACACCAAGCTGCTTGCCTATTGTAGATTCACTCTTCCCAGTCTGGTGCAGGTCTACAATTCTTTTCCTGGTGTCCTTCGAAAGCTCTTTGGTCTTGGCCATAGTGGAGTTTGGAGTCTGACTGTTTGAGGCTGTGGACAGGTGTCTTTTATACAGATAATGAGTTCAAACAGGTGCCATTAATACAGGTAACGAGTGGAGGACAGAAAAGCTTCTTAAAGAAGACGTTACAGGTCTGTGAGAGCCAGAGATTTTCCTTGTTTGAAGTGACCAAATACTTATTTTCCACCCTAATTTACAAATAAATTCTTTAAAAATCCTACCATGTGAATTCATGGATTTTTTTTTCACATTCTGTCTCTCACAGTTGAAGTGTACCTATGATGAAAATTACTGACCTCTGCCATCATTTTAAGTGGGAGAACTTGCACAATCGGTGGCTGACCAAATACTTTTTTGCCCCACTGTATATATATATATATATATATATATATATATATATATATATATATATATATATATATATATATATATATATATATATATATATATATATTTGGTTTATTGTCCTGAAAAAATTTTTGTCAGTAGCTACTTAATCAACAGGAAAAACAATCAGCCTTTAATCAATCAATCAATCAATCAAATTTTATTTATAAAACACTATTCATGCCTGGGGCAGCTCAAAGTGCTACACAGATTTAAAACAAAAATAAATAAAAACTGTGCCCCCCCCCACACACACACACACACACACCCTTTAATGTTATATAATGACATCATTAGGTTAACAACAAGAAAATCACAAGTTTCTTTGTATAAATTGTCATATTTAAAATAAATCCATCCCAGTGATAAAGTCATTGTAATTGGTCTCTGGAATAACTGTGTACTGTAAAACTACACTGAAGCTTGTATGTGTGCATGTTTGTGATCGGACCACAATGAGTGTGTGAGGAGACTGGAGGTCATTTGGCTGTTGACTCTGAGTCTCTGCAGGGCTCAGTTGTATAATTGCTTCTCTAATTAGTCACTTTAGCCAGCCAGTAATTCATACTCACCTTCAAGTGCACACACACACACACACACACACACACACACACACACACACACACACACACGAGCATGAAACTATTACTTCCCTATCACTCTCTTATAATTGTTTCTATGTTTGGCTCTTAAAGACCCAAACGTGGATGTGTTCTACATGTTACAGGATGTTAGTGTGTATGTTGATACTGAGCTGGATGATCTATTACTACGATGTATCAACAAACAATGCATTTGCTAATTAAGCTAATGATTACCTGTTTCTGAGACCAGAAAGAAGCTGGGATAGTGTCCAAATCCCTCCCCCTCCCAAAGTGAACCTTATGAAAAGTGAATTTTATAACCTATAAAATCTCTAACACTAGATCATTTGACTTGTAGCAGAAAAACAGAAAAAATAGAGACAATTACAGTTCAGACAGATGAGTTTCAACAGCGAGGCCAACTGCTTTACTTTTGCTTTAGAACAGAGGCTCTCAGTTATGTCCTGTCAGGTGTACCCCACCCCACCCCCGGAGTGTGTGTCTCAGTGGTAGTTTCAGTTTTACTGTCCAGTTTAGAACAAAATATTCAGCATCAACATAAGAGTCAAATTATTATTCAAATAATAATGTCTCTAATCTTTCTGCAGTTTGTGTGTTTTCAATCTCCTGTAATGTAGTTGAAGTGGGCCAGAACACTGCATAGATAATGAGTTTGATCATTTTAATGGTGTAGTCTGAACATCTATGCTGTTAAACAACAATAACAGAAAACAAGACTGTTATGATTCCCTGTCTGGTCTGTTTTAGTTCTTGTCTGGTCTGGTTTACCTTGTTTGTTTCCCCTGTGTTCCTGGCTCCTGCTCTTGCCCCTCCCTCACGTGTCAATTATCTCCAGGTGTTTCTTGTTCCGTTGATTGCACCCACAGTATTTAAACCCTTCTGTTTCTTGTCTCGTCCTCGGTTCATCCTGTTTGGGTGGGTCATAGTCTGCTTGTCATAGTCGTAGTCCTGTCCAGTTTATTTAATAAACCATCATTTTTGGATTACCTCCATCTCCTGCCTCCTGCTTACCAGCACCTTGGGTCCACCTGCCTGTTCACAGCCACCAGCTTCCTGACAAAGACAATACAAACATCAAATTGGGACCCAGATCAGTATCAGGGACATCTCTTAAAGAAATCCCTTAAAGCTGAATAACTAGAGTCAGTTTTACAAGCCATTGAATGAGAACTGTCTTCTACTATTGCAGATTTTTATTAAAGCGGCAATCTGGAGCATTTTTCTCTGTATCAAAGTTTTCTAAATGTTTTAAATGATATTTCAGGTCTAAACTATGATCTATGGGTTGAGTTCCACAACATCTGTCATTCTGATGAAGACCCTCCTTCCTCCTAGAGACCCCTTTCCATTATTTCTTGCCGCCGACATTTTTTAGCCAATGAAATTCAAATGTCTGCATTCTCTCAACATGCACGCGCATCGACCAAACCTGTACCAGTAGGGGGCGCTGTCGTACAGGACGCTCCGTGTGTTTCTCTGTTTACCGTCTCGTTCACTGAGGACTCACAGCTCATTTCTACTAAAAACCTACCCATTCTCCAGCTAAAGATGGATTTATTTTAATTTTTAAACCTTTCACCTCACAGAATGGCAAGGCTTGACAGGGTTACGCGTTTATTTTGGTCAGAAAGTTCATCCAGGGCCAAGTCAAGTTCAGCTTCAGAGTCCAGCAGCAGCTCTCTGCTAACAGAGCTAATATCAGAAGCAGCAGGGACAGAGAGGGCTCATCAGACCTTCGTAGTATTGTTGGAATAAGATTGTGAACTGTGAGTGATTAAACCCTACACATTGAGCGGTACAGTTCATGCCCGCAACGTATATGCGCCGCGTGCACGCGACCGGACGCGCGTGTCGAGATGTTTTGAGGAGGAGCCTTTGGACGCTAGATTCAAAAACTGCTCTCTTGATGAAATCCTCCAGAGTGCTGCTTTAAGTAGAAAACAGGTTAAATAAGTAAACCTTCAAAAAATTAGTGTTCAGCATTAGAAATGATGACTTTTTGTTATAAAGGTGGTCAAGTATGTAACATTGATCCTAGTTTGGGGGCTAAGTTAACTAGCTGCTGTCTTGACTCAACAAAACAGGAGATCATTATGATTTCTAAAACATTTTGCTACTTTTCTATTATCTCATCATTTGTTGTTCTCGTCTTTTCCTCCATGTCTTTCAGTATTTGTCATTCCTTCTCCATCCCTGTGGAGGGATGTTTTCTGCCCTGCCAGCTTCCTATCTCACCTTAAATCTCCATCCTTCTATCTCATGTTTCCTTCTTTTGTTTGAAGATAAGACGTTGGGTTGGGCAACAGATCTTCTAGAGTCTTTCAACTCCAAAGAATTCAAGGCAGCAAGTTCCACAGTCAAGTTTTAATGGATAGAAAGGCAGCGAGGAACGGAGACCAAGTGAACTCAGTTAAAACGTGAGATAGACACTTTGTTTTCTTCTTGCCAACGACGGCCCCGAGAGATGATGAGGGATCTTTGATGTGAGTTGTGTTCCTTCTCCACCTCTTTCTTTCTTTTTATTGTCCTCTGCTTGTTTCAAATCCTCCCTCCCCTTTGTTTCTGTGGTTATTTATTTCATTCATTCTTTCCATCTCATCTGTCAATTTGCATCAAACAGAGACACTGAAAAGTGGAGGCTTCAGGGAACAGAAAACTTTTTGCTACGCTTTTTAGAAGTGGGTCAAGCCGGCAGTGCTCTCCTACACTTCAGCTTCACCTTCTTGAGTTTCTGAATTTAACAATCAATAGTCATGTCTGCTGCCATGAAACACTTTGAGGGTTGCTTTTAATTACTTTACACACAAACAGATAGAGAAAGAGAGATTGCACAGTGTGCAGTGTTCTTTAGTCTGCAGCCTGCTGCTGTCTTTGATTGAATGGGAGAAAACCTTTAAAGCTCTCATCATTTTTCCTGATGACAGACTGCAGAAACATTCATGCCTTGTCTGTTTTACTGATATATAGAATTGGTCCTGATCAGAGTCTGATCTTCTAAATCTGAGGAAATTATTCTCAAGTGGAAAAAGGTGAAATGATGCCTCCAGGTTGGTAATGTGTCTTAGCTTCTAGCAGAAGACTTTCTTGGTGCTTTGTTCACAAGGGGTGGTAGGATGGAAGTGAGGGATGAACCAGGGGTTTGTCTGCAGTAATGATGAGGTCATTGTTCCAGTCTGTTGTGGTAAGGAAGGAGCTGAGCCAAAAAACAAAGCTCTTGACTTACTGGTCCATCTATGCTCTAACTCTCACCTGTAGTCACGAGACTTTGATTGTGGCAAAAAAGATTAAAATACCTGATGCAAGTTCAGCGGTGGAGATACAGTGTGTCTGGGAGTATTCACAGAGCATCACTATTTTCACATTTTGTTATGTGACAATGTGAAAAAGTTTTTTTTGAGATTTATGAGAATTTATTAAAAATAAAACACTGAGGAATCACATAAACTTCACTTGCACTTATTGGTATAACTAGGTGACAGTGGCTACCCCCTGAGGCGCTGGCTCCTCACTCTGCTTGCAAACCCACAGAGTAGGTGTGCTGTAATGAAGCCTAAGGTTATGCCATTGGCCTCCTCAAAAGCAGGTGGAAATGATGCGTTGGAGCAAAACTCACGGTCTAGTTTACTAGGCTATCAAGCCATATCTAGCCTGTGCATTATCTGGGCCTGTCTGTGGGGCGGGGCCAGCCAAGATGGGCCAGACCATGTGTGAAAATTCACAGTGACCAGATTCAAATCCTAGCGTTTCAACCTGAACATTTTGTTTTTAAGAAAACGCTGGAGATCCATGTAGAAGACAGGGTGACCTATTATAAACTATAAAAAACCTGGGAGAGTAAACCACACCTTTAAGTAGACTTTTCGTAAGGATTCTGTCCAGTTTTTCTAAATGAGGCCCCAGAACTTACAACATCATATAAACGTATACAACAGTTAACATTTATGATGCCATAAGTCTTTGTGGTTTTGTGTCATCCTATACAGGAGCACTGACCTCTGCCTGTAGCTTTCTTGTTTCTTATTATTCAGCCTGTGTCCATGTCTCCTTTATAGCCTTTGGAATCAAACCGTGCTCTTAACTGCACTGTACCATGTTTCAGAGCTATGAAATATTTTTACAGCTGGTAAGAGCTCAATATCTTTTCCAAATCACAGTGCTGGATGTTGAGTCTGTGTGAAAAAGCTGGAGGTTTGTTTTGACCAGGTCAGGCTGCAACACAAACTCAAATGTGCAATGGGCGCGATGGAGGCTCAGGGGAAGAGAGGTTGTCGTGACCTGATCAGGAGATCTGGGGTCATTCCCAGGCCAAAGCAAAGTGTCAAAGCATCCTTTGGCAAGAGACTGAAGCCCCCCAACATCCTCTCGTGAAACTGACTGCCCTCTGCTCCTCAGGGAGGAGTTAAATGCAGAGAACAAATTCCACTACTTACAGTATGTGGACACAGATCTCTTCCTTTGTTCCTTCCTTCAAATGAAGGCCCTTTGTTTATATTCCTGCTGTAAAGAGATGTCCTGCTTGGCCAGATTGAATGTGGACATGTTTGTGTTTTACAATGTGAACATAACTTTTGTTTTCCAAGAGGTTCAGAATTGTTCATTTTCTTCTTTTTTTAGTTTACCTTCTCATATTTGCTTGAACTCTACAACTGTCCCATTTCTTTCCCTCTCAGTAAGCTAAGGAGGGGTTAGGAAGTCTGAGCTGACAGTTTGCTAGGAAACTAAAATCGGTATGTCTTCACCCACCTCCAATCCACTTCTGTTTATTTATGCAGCAGAAAGACAATGTCTCAGTAAACTGTACAAACAAGGTATATTTCTAATTAATTTCACTCATCCGATCCAGTCAGATAAAGATTAAAATAAAAATTCATACAATTCAATCTAGTGTAGTTAGAATTAAACCCCTTTTTTAACTGTAGAAAGTGATTAGTAAACAGTTGTCGATCTAAGAAGGACATGAAATGGTTTCAGTCCTACGCGTCTGGTTCAGTCTCTAACCCTTTGCACTGAACAGGAACTCCCTTTTTACCAGAAGAAACCTCCAACAGAACCAGGCTCAAAATAGTTGTCCATCTGCTTGGACCATCTGGGAGAGAACGGACAGGGAAGAGAACAAGACAAACACGGAGGCACTGAGCCAAGTGTAGTTTCTATGAGAAAGAAAATAAGAGTTACCAGGAGCGTTTTGTTATTTTATTATCAGTACATACAGTATATGCATATAGATGGAATGTAAAACACTAAATCTAAAGCACCATAACTAAAGGGAGAGTGAAGCAGCCCTGACTATAAGCTTTGACTGAAGGGAAAGTTTTAGGACAAGTTTTTAATAAATATCAGTCAGAATTTTTATTTTAGGAAGGTCACTGTAGTGTCCCATTTGCTACTTGTGTTTAAAGGATTCTGATTAGGATAATATTCTTATTTCATTCTTTCCATCAGGTCTTCTCAGTAGGGCTACCTCACACTGAATGAGTTTCAGTCATCATCAGTGTTGTTTTTATCTGCCACTTTGGTTTTAGTCTTAGTCTTTTAGACGGAAATGTTGATTAGTTTTAGTCATATTTTAGTCCTGTGATGGTTTTAGTCCAGTTTTAGTTGACAAAAAGGTTTTATCCTAGTGTTTGTCAAAAAAAAGTATTAATCCTTTAACAAAGTCATTTAGGTCAATAAGTTGGAAATTAGAGTCACTCACATCAATCAATTCAAAACCGCCATTGGTGGTTTTAGCATTAAACAGATAAATTAAACCACAATAACCAAAGCTTTTATTCAACACTAGTATTGGTCTAACGTTCAGCCTTTATGATAACAGACATGTCGCTGTTTGATGAATAAAATCACTGATCAGTACTTAAGGCTGATTAGCCTAGCATTAGCTCATCAGTGGTTTGAATGTAGAGCCGCATTTTTAGTAAAACGAAAGAAACAAACAAATCAAACGACTCACTGTCAAGTTGATTAAATAAGGACACAATATGGAATCAATCAGCAGGGTTGTCACAAGCTGTCAAGTTTTCTTTGAATAAACATTTGATGAGAGAGCATCCTGCTAGAGACAATAACAGAGTGATCACCCTTGATCTAATGAAGAGTTCAACCCTCCACAACAGGAGGATGCTTGGTAGTGGAGTTCACTTGATTGACAGCAAAAAGAGTTCATCCAAATACTGTTCGACAACACCGACACTAACGCTTTCCTCTTGTCTCGTCACCAAAACTCACAGACGTCTCATCTTAGTCATCAAAGAGCTCATCAGCGTTGTGTTAATGTGTTCAAAAAAGGTGCATTAACACTATAATTTTTTTATAGTCTCAGTCAACAAAAACAACCCTGATGATCATAAAGGATCATCACAGCACACTTACAGAGCTTGATACTATAAAATCTTGATGCTGCACCGTACCGCCTCTTGCCCTGTCAGAACCATGACAAACGTTCAGCAGAGGTTTCAGACTACAGTAATAATGACTGAAAAGCAAGTTAATGCTCTTATTGGACTCTAACATGAAAGGGAGGAGAACAGAGGAAATAGAACAGCTTATACCTGGACAAACAGTGTTGGTCATAGCAGCAATCAGACTGGAAGAGCTCCCCAGAAACTTCCTGGTGCTGCTGTTTGTTGCAGGTTGGCTTTGGTCATGAGAGTTTACTGTTGGTGAACTCGTCACACTGAACAACCACAGATTCAAGCACACGGCCAAATATCATGCTCTTGATTCTTTCATAAAAAAAGATTTGACTATGACGACTAAAAGCCTCACAGTGTGAACCCGGCTTTACACACCTATTACTGTACATATGTTTTAAAATCCAGTATTTGTCAGATAAGAGATGATTAATGACTCCTGATGATTAAGTAAAATTAAAGGGTGTGAAAGTGTCATTAAATGTGTTCAGTTGTTCTGCTGATATCCACTGACTTACAGCCTCCATAGATCCACTTTATAGTCAGCCCTTGGCAGATGGCTGCCTAAATGCATTCTGTAAGTTTTAAAAACATCTAAAATTCCCCACCTTTAAGTGTCCTAACTTAATGTTCACCATCTGTAGCTGCTAAGAAATGCATCCCATTGCTTTTCTCTCTCTGTCTCTGCCCGCCTCTGCTTTTTGTTGACGTGTGGCCACATTATTCTCTCCCTCCTATTTTAGAGAGCACTCTCCAAACTATCAAAACCCAGCTCAGGCAACACTGAGCAATTTTACCATGCCATGTCCCCTTTGAAGCCTGTAAGAAGGAGTCACCCACTAGAGCCTCAGATCCCTGTTGGGCCTGAGATCTCTTTGAAATGCTGAACAGCTAAATAGTGGTGCATCGTGGAGGATGGTCTAAATGTCATTGGAATTAGTGTTTGCACGTGTAGTTGGGTTATACCAGGCAGTTGAGCAATCAGATTTCACAGGAGTTTAAAATAATTCATTAGGATCCAGCTGATGCATTGAAGGTTATAAAACATAAGCTGGATCCAGAATGTGTGTGTGATATAATCTGAGAACACAAACATTTTATCCAGACATTATGAATCCCGATGCATAAAAACCTCGAGTTTTGCTCATGTTTAAGAGTCTCCAGACATCCTAACTAGCTCATCAAAGTCAATCCCATTAGAATTGATCACATCTGAAGTACCATCAAAACCATAACCTGATTATCCTACACAACTGCTCTCAGCAGTGTCGCAGCCGATCAACATCCTGCATGTGTGTGAAGCAGCTGTGCAGAATGATTATCAATAGGCCAGATGTAGTGCCTCGCACCCCCATAACAGAGAAAATGAACCGCATTGATTAGAACTCCCATCTGCTCTGCTAGCATGGTGTTAATAAGCAGGCTGCTGAGCGCTCCTCATTAGAGAGGGAGGTTACCCTGGGCTAAGTGTTCAAAGGATGTCCCAGGTTGTATCTGAGTAGAGGAGAAGGAGCAGAGCCACAACTCAACTCACAAAACCTAAAATGAGAAAAAGGTTAGGAGAGGCACTGAACAGTCACACAGACGTGGATAAACCAGTGCAATAAAACATAGGTTGTTTAGACTGTTTTAGGTCTAACAGGTGAGGCATGCATTTCCTCGAGCAAACACGAATCTATTCCGTTTTGTTATTCACAAAATTCTTTGAGCAACCAATTCTTAACAAAATCCTGTAATTGACATTCACTGCCCTTATTCTTGTCTCTGTCCTCTCAGATATGTGACAAGGAGTGGCATTACTATGTCATCAATGTGGAGTTCCCGGTGGTGACTCTCTACGTGGATGGAGTCGTCTATGATCCCTACCTGGTGACAGATGATTGGCCCATCCACCCATCACAGATCGACATGCAGCTCACAGTTGGTGCCTGCTGGCAAGGTGAGTAGGTGGAGCTGATGTGTAGGTAATCAGTTCATTTTTAATCACCCCTTTGGGACTTTAAATGAACGGAACTGAAATAAAAGTTTGGACATAAAAGTATGTTGTGTCTGGAGGATTTTGCTGCTGTTAGAACAGTATAAAAATATTATTATCATTACTATTAGGGATGCACCGATGCCGGTGTCAGGTATTGTATCGGACAGCATCAGCTAACTGGAGCTAACTCTAGAGCAGATGGAGCCAGCTTACTTGTGTTGTAGTAATATTAGTAGTAGTTGTTATGTAGCAGTAGTATACACACACTGTTTGAATCCTCACAGTAACAACATTTGGTTCAGTAAAGTTCCAGTAATCCATTCATAATGCCTGATTGATTCTCAAAGCGTTAGCCTGTTTATTTAGCGGCTAACGTTTTGCTAACAGCTACACAGAACCTGCTGCTGCAGATCAAAGTTATTGTGTTTAAAAACTATATTTACATTTTTTCTGTTGTACCAAACCATGATTTAGATCAATGGCATTCATTAGTACTCGTAACGGCACTCGGTATCGGCGAGTACTTATATATGTAAGTACTCATACTCATACTCGATTTGAAAAATTCTGTTATCTGTGCTTCTCTAATGATTATTATTCTGGGGCTACAATGTAGCTAACTGCCATCAGCATGTGATTGACTGACTGACGTAAAGTGCTCCAGTTCATGATTTAGAAAACTACAAATGTAGGATATTTATATTTACATTATTGTTATTTCTAAGGAAACTGTGCACACGTCTTGGTCCTAAATGAATATAGCAGCACACTCAGACAGGCCCAGTCTGAATGAAGACATACTATTAAACTGACCTCTTAAGCTAATAGCTAATACCTGCACACAGATCAAAGAAAGGGCTCCTTCACCCTTCTGTTGATTCGACAGTCCTAATGAGACTGCTCAGTGATGCTTTGCCTCAGATAAAGATCT
>SSNR01000475.1:174913-199436 GCA_006937965.1 Callopanchax toddi
TACTCGATTTGAAAAATTCTGTTATCTGTGCTTCTCTAATGATTATTATTCTGGGGCTACAATGTAGCTAACTGCCATCAGCATGTGATTGACTGACTGACGTAAAGTGCTCCAGTTCATGATTTAGAAAACTACAAATGTAGGATATTTATATTTACATTATTGTTATTTCTAAGGAAACTGTGCACACGTCTTGGTCCTAAATGAATATAGCAGCACACTCAGACAGGCCCAGTCTGAATGAAGACATACTATTAAACTGACCTCTTAAGCTAATAGCTAATACCTGCACACAGATCAAAGAAAGGGCTCCTTCACCCTTCTGTTGATTCGACAGTCCTAATGAGACTGCTCAGTGATGCTTTGCCTCAGATAAAGATCTCTGTGCGAGGCCACAAGCAGGTCATCTTTTGTCACTTTATTCAAGTTCACCCTCTCAAACCCATCCTCCTCGTCTCTCACTGAACACTGCACAGCAGGGTTCTGGAAGATTAAAAGGGTCTTGAAATAAAAAGGGAGTCTAATATGACTATTTTAGATTTTTACAATCAGGACTAAGCCTCAGTTAAAGTCATAAAGGTGATTCTGACACCTCAACATAAGCCATTAGCCACAGAAGATTGCCTTTTCAGAGTGCTAAGCTGTGACTGTCTACATATTGATTACAACGATTAGCCTATTTGTTGTCTGCTTCAGCTTCAGTTTGAAAGTGACGACACACCTACAGAAGCACAGAGATCACCTTTACATTTAGCTGAGACTTGGTTCAGTTTGCATAGAAACATCCAGCTGCTGATTTAGAGTTCTGTCTGACATGGTGACGACAGAGTAAACAAAAGACGGGCCAGCTCTAAACAGTACAGAGACATCCTGCTGTATTTAATTCAATTTAATGATTTCATTTCATGGTTCATAACACACAAAGAGCCAGTCAGCATCGTCTAATGGGTACAAATTCTGGTCAGACCACAGAAAACAAATTTCATCAGGAATTGTTATATTTTATGTATTTATCCAAAGAAGCCATCCTGATGAAACGTGACAAGATATAAGGGCATCAGTCAGTCTGTAAAATTAGCAATTAAACCAGCATCAAACAGCCATTAGCAGCTGTTAGCAGTGTTTACAGCATAACAACATTAGTGTCTGAAAGTGGGCTGTGGTAGAAGAAAAGTGGATTTTACTCTGTTTCATAAGCCTTCTGAGAATTAGAGAGTCTAATTTGTGCATGTTTTTATCTAACTTAGAGTTTAGCTGCTGACTAAACCAGTGATGCGGTGACACCAATACCAGCATCTTGCATGTACTAGTTTTCAATAGGGCTGAAACTAATAATCAATTAGAATAATTCAGTTATACAAAATCCTCAAGGCAAAAATAACAGGTTTGACTGCACATAACGGCAAATTGAACAACTTTGTGCAAATGTTTGTGTTTTTGATTCCCTGCAGAGACCTTCTAATAGCATTCTAAGACAGGGGGATAGTCAAAGTGCCTCCTACTCTAACAAACATTCCTAGCATTAACTCTGTGCATTGTGCAAATAACTTCAACATGGTGTCTCTAATACTGCCTAACAGGCTGATGAGCTGGAGCCAACACTCTCCTAGTGACTGACTGAGCAGTAAGAGCAGAAATCGTTGCATCTTCTGTCACCTGTCACAGGTTTTCTAACTGCAGCTACACAACACCTGGCTCCCATAGGTTTAACTGATGGTGAATTCAATGCACCTCAAAAAAACAAGGATATAGCAGATAAACTATGAACTGATCGACCAGTTAAATGCGGAGTCATTGCTGTAGCACTTGCAACAGCTGCAGCGCTAACAAGCTCGCCCCACAACCCGCGGGTTGCTCAGCTCATGAGATGAAAAAGGCCGAGCACCCATGAACTAATCGATGTAGCCATTGTTTTCACCGATGAGAGACACACTGGAAAGGTGCGTTGTGCATTTAGCCGTCAGTTGTGTCCGATGCAGACTGAAGCTACCGTTGCAGTCGAGTACAGGTCATGATCGAACAACAGATCAGTGAATCTCTCCATCCCTAGCACACACACACATTCACAATGTGCTGTCTGATGTTACATTCTATTATTATTTTTTAATTGCTGTGTACAGCACTTTAGCTGTTTTTTAAATGTGCTTATAAAAACATTTTTATTTGATTTGAATTTTATTTGATTTTTGATTTCATTTGAAATGAAGGAAGCCTAAAGCGTCTTCCTTCTGCTCAGCTTTCTTCACTTAAACCCGAGAGGAAGTGCTGGTTGTGCATTACTCACACAGTATATTTACCCTCTGACCAGTTCACTTTCACAAGTGTGTAAGAGTCAGAAAAACACAATCATCTCGCCTCATTCTTTCCTTTTCCTGAGTGTAATCACACACGGCATTCTGCCCCCAGGCTTCTCCGATCTCAGAATCTCGGTGCAGCCAGATCTGCTGATGATTACACATGAACACAAATGGAAATGTATATACTTGTATAGAAAATAAATTGAATAAATATCAGGGCCATAACCACTGATGCATATATCCATATACTCTAAATCACATAGTGAGTGTGAACTCACGTCTCTTACTTATACACTTAAGTAAGAACTGTTTTTCCAGCTCTCCCCGTGCCTCTCCACTCTAATCTATTGCTGATTTTGGAATTGACCCAAATTAAATAGAGTGAAGATCTGTGGAGCAAGAAAATCTGCAAAGAGTTGGCAGTGAAGACCAGTCTCTGTAAAGTAGAATGATCAGCAGCTTTATCACCCGTATCCTTCTCTCTCCACATAATACCATCGCTTCAGCTTCCTTTTATCTTCTGTCTGAGACCTTAATAGATTCTGTGGCTGCATCCAGAAATAATAACATCTGTCAGAGTGGGACTCAGAGGGCAGGTGGACATCTTAAGAGAAGTTAAAACCATAATGAGTTCAGAAGGAGGAGTAGGTCTAACATGACTGCAAAGAAAAGATTATGCTAAATTATTTTAGAAAGTATGGATCAAATTACTCAGAAAACTGAACAGCTGTGTTGATGTAGATACAATGACTATGTTCTGAGAAGTTCATTAAAATCTCCCCATTGGATTTATGAGACATTTTGCTAACAAACAAGGTTGACTTCAGTTCTTTTTATGACCTAAGCAGATCACATAGACATAGAATACTGTTTGTAGATTCAGCACACATAATCCTTTTATGCAGCACCGTTTTATGACTTTTATGGGGTATAGAAGATGTTTTGTCTCCAAAATCTTGTAGTTAATGTAGTCTGCAGCTGTTTACATCCATGAAAAAAAAAGCGTCATCAGTGTCTCATCGCAGAACGGCAGACGAGCAAATGACAAGCCACTTAGTTGATAAGAATCCTCGGGGAGATCAGATCAGCTTGTAAGAGCCTGCTGTCTGCCCCCAGGGTGATAAAGGATCTCTATCTGACTCATTGTGCAAAATATAGCTACAGGTCATCAATCGCAGCAGGAACTCTAACTTGAAGGCTTACTATCACTTCACTTCTGTTGATTTCTCACAAGGGAGTGAGTAAAGTAATAGTGTGATCATTTGTGGCTCTGTGTTTGCAGATTGTTCAGAACCTGTGATAAATGTTCCTGTTATCAGTGAATTTGAGGAGCCTGGTGAAACATTCAAGATTTCAAACTAAGACTGTTCTGTAGCTCTTAGCTACAGTAAACATGGCTTCAAGATTAAATATGTCTCCAGCAGTCAACAAGACGGAGAGCACTGGGCAGATACAGTATGTGTTTGTAGACATGGTGTGAATACCAAGCATAGCCTGGGACTCGCTTGAGAACCTCATAGAAAAATGTTGCGCACCCTTGTCTATAATCTTATACAAGTTTGTCTTCATCTGTTCTAATGTAGGTATGACAGTGATCGGGAAACATCTGCTGTGATTTTAAAATGAGCCTTTTAGGATGAAGATATTATAAAACCGCTGTGGTAATGAGCAGGAGTGGACTAGAACACAAAGTGGGCCAGACCAGTTCACCACTTTTTAGCTTCTTGAATGTGAAAACCAACTGTGTGACTCTCTAAAGCCATGTACTGCAGTGAGTCAATTGGAGTCTGTGGATACATTAAATACTTCAAAAAGTGTCATTTATTAAAGGTGGTATAGGTAATCTGCAAAACAAATTAGCTGAAAACAGTTTTTTCATGCCTCTTAACAACGTTCTAACATAGTATAGCTATAAATATATTGTGGCGATTAAACAAAAACAAAAGAAATCAATAAAGTGGTTGTCCCGCAGTTCTCTAAAGACCTCAGCCAATCACACTATTGCACAATCTGGCTGTCTGTCTCGCTGAACTGCCGCACTTTCCTGAATCCTCTGTTCATGCGTGCTGGTGCATTTTTCAGCAGATCATCCCAGAAGTGAGAGAAGGACAGAAACAGCTGGCTTCAGTTTCAGGAAAAAAGACCAGAGTCCCAAAAAGAAAAACACCTTTTTCAGCTAGCAGAAGACAAAAAACGTTTGGACGTAGAAAGAGGAAAAACCTGGAGGAACATTAGCGTAGCGTTTCAGCAGCTGGTGTTTTGCATTATCTTGTTAAGGTGACAGTGAGCGGTCCCATATCAGGGGGAGGCGCGGTATAGGGATTATAGCAGACGGGAGAGGTAAGTGTTCTGGAACCGTGTTTGTGTAAAATAACTAGCTTGTTTGAATATTACCTATATATCACCTTTAACACTAAATTTCTACTCCACCGCTCCGTTACAGTAATGAATCTTGAAGCAGAACTTATCCTATTGGATAAACATATTTGTTTCAGGGAGGAGGACAAGAGAACAAATAGAGATGAAGAAATGATGGATCAGATTCAAACTCTTCTAAAAGTAGTATTAAATAAATTGTGAACTTACCCAGTGAATAAGGATGAAGGCAGCTGAACTTTGAACTCTGTCTATGTATGTTTGAGAGATAGTGATAGATTTAATTATTGGTCAACCTTTAAGATAAAAATAACAGTCTAGAAACTGAAAACCTAACAGGGAAGATGAGCATTATAAGAGGAGGAGGAAAAAGACATAATGAGATGGTTGGTTGATCTTTATCACTGTTTTCCAGACCAAGCAGTGCTGAATGAAGTCCTGTGAATTCTCTGGATAAATCCTTAAAAATGAAGAGCTCATCCTGTATGAGTGTGACGGAAAGAGAATGAGAGGATCTGTGATTTGTTGCATTGCATTAACTGAACTGACTGAGGAAAAATAATATGCAGAGGCTGCTGAACGGTGACAGACTAGCAGCTAAGTTTTAAAACAACTCTCGCTCAAAAAATCATTATGATGCATTAAACACTTTATTAACTGTTTATACATCTTCACAAATTATTATGAGATCATTGATCTGACTGTAGAGAAAAATAAACTATAAGAAAGATCCAAATGACTTTGAGCTCCTGGCACTTAATTATGAGAGATTTTAAGGGCATGTTGAATTTGTTTCAGGTATACTCTCACCTCCTCATTAAAAGCCCTTTACCTCCAAGAATCAATGTGCAGCAGAGGACTAACATGTCCCAGCAGCTTAACTGATACAGGCAGAGGGTTTCTTTATGAGCCTTGTGTCATTGCTCAATTTCATCTCCCTTTTTCCTAACGAAGAAGCAAGCTTGCATTTTTCAGACAAATGTTAGTTGAGAGGGGTGCTCTCTGTGTTTGGTGCTTTATTTCCAGAATAAAAAAAACATCAGAGGAAGCAGGAGGAGATAAATGAAAGGAATGCAAAGGTGACGTTTTGATATCCAGAGCTATGGTAACCTTTTAGCTAATGAATGGTTAGGAGACTTCTCTTGCTGGTTCTGGCCTTTATGGAGTTCAGAGGACAGACTTCAGATGTATTGACTTTGTCCTTACCTTTATATAGCCTGAATTAGAGGGTTTAGAGTCACTCACAGCAGCACTCTCCGATTAAACAGTAAAAACATACACTGGGTTTGTTTTTTTGAAGGTTTCTGTTAATTCTACTAGACTGTTAAGTGCAGGGGTGCACATAACTGGCATGTGCACCAGATATCATGCGTGCATATTAGATGCCTCTCCCTGAACGCCCCTTTGCAGACCAGCGGCTTCACGGTTCCAGATCTTTACAACCCGCTGCAGAGCTCAGTGAAACAGCACTCATACGGCGGTCACCCCTCATCCTTTACGTGTCCTTTAAGATTTGTACTTGACTACCCATGCTCTGCTCCAGTGCAGTACCACCGGTTAGTGTATTAACATGTGATTCTTAATGGCGTTAGATTTTGTAGGCTGTCAATTCCTCATCCAGCAATGCTTCTTGACCATCAACTACAAAACTAAACATGAAAAACGCAGGATTATTTCTTACGTAAAATCTTTTCTTTGAATACAGCAGGATCATCACAAACCAGCAAAGTTCATCTGGACGTAAACAAAAACAAACTTTTAAGAGTAACACAGTGCAAGCTTCAAATATCAAGTGGCTTTTTGAGTTGGAGGTCAAACCATTTTAAAACCAACTCTTGTTCCCTCCAGATCACTCCGAGTGCATAAAGACTGACAATGATCAACAAAAGTCTGCAAAAAGCTTCTATGTCAACAAAAAAATGTGACCAAACACAACATTTCTGCTTAAATCAGAACAACCTGTTTGTATTTTACACCACAAATTAAAACCAAGCCGTTAAACTGTTTTTAATAGGATCATTTATTCTTTACTGACCACACTTTAATTTCTCAGAGAATAAAATGAAGAGACCTAAACTCATTTTGTTAGGATCCTTTGGTCCAGGATAGGGAACGTCTTCAGACGTGACTTTATGGTGAGCATCAACATCAACAGTCCTCAAGATATTCAACCTTCCAGATGAAATGTCAGACGTTCATCTTGACAATCCTTTGTAAAGTTCTCAGGGACGGATACAGTCACTGGTCCAGTTCTTGTGCTCAGAGTGAACATGTGGGTTCTCATGTTCTTCTGAAGTTTTCATCCGGTGGTTCTGAAGGTTCTGGGTTCCTTCTTGGGGAAATACCATTCTTGGGGTTGACCAGATTCCTGTGGCTGTCTTTCAATGAACACTTAACTCTCCGCTGTGTTTAAAGATCCTCCTCCCAAAAGTGATTCTTTGTCTGTTGCCATATTCCCCATAGTTAGATAAGTGGGTAAAAACAATTGGTAGCCAGCTGGTCGTTATCCTGATCCGGCAGTACTCCTTTAGCTTTAGCTTAGCAGAAAACAATGTAAGTGAATGGTAACAACTAGCATTGTGAGAAAAAAGTCCTTAAAGTCACTCAGTAGTGTCTTTGTAACATCCAGTCTGTCCTCTGTCCTTCCTCCATAAACGCCCCTCTTACATTCCTGTTACTACCTGGTTACATGGAGGAAGGTCCTTTGGGAATTTCAAAATAAATGATAGAAGTAAAACTTGATTAAATTTCAAATCAATTCAACACTAAATGAGTTTATTTGATGCTGGATTTTTGAAAAAAAAAAAAAATAAATAAAAATGTCTAAATATGAAGTGACAAATAACATAGAAATAAGATTAGAAATGTAACAGCAAAATGAGTAAAAATATTCAAGATAAATATATTAATATCTCTCCTTTTTTATAAAAATAACCAATTTAACATGTTTAAACGGTAGCTTTTAACGTATTAAAGACAAATCATTACCAGATTATTGTTGATATGTCACAAGATTTGTTTACTGAACAAAAGTTATCAGTAGATATTTATACCTCAGAGTAATCTAAATAATGAGAATGACATGTTACCATTTTAAACAATGGGAAAAGAAAAATAGAGTAATTCAAGAATCCCAACACCTGGTATGACATTCATTTAGCACCGACAGAGTTCTCAAAGGGTGTTGAGTTTATAACATTTCGGTTTAACAGTCCTTATCTCCAAGACTTTAAATAGTCTTTTTTGTTCAGTTGAGATTTTAGGAAGTGGAAGAAAATAAAGTAAACAACAGTAATCCATCTCTACAGTTATCACTTGAGCACAATGAAATCTCTGCTCATTACACCAGTGGGAGAGAGGATCATAAACGCTCCACAGGGGGGTTTACGACCTGATGAGGTTTTGACATCTTAGTACAAAGTCAAGAGAAACACAACCCAGAGTCTGGTCATTCAGACGTCTGCTATGGTGAGACAGGAGCGTTGACTGACCTCTCCAGGGCGTTTGTTCTCCAGTCCTCCTGCCTCCAGAGGTGGAAATCTATTTGAAGTCTGTGTGAGATTTTTGGGACTTTTCAACATCAGAGATAAGGCTCTCCTCATTTCTTTGTTATTATTGTTAAAATTAGAAGAAGAAAAAAAAAGGTTAGTTAATGCTATGTTAATTTGTCACTGATCTGCTATAGTGTCTCTCCTGATGCCAGTTTGAGGAAATGGGTGACCAGACCCGGCTCCAGAGGAATTCAGCTGGGGGACATTGGCTTATTTTGGGGGATGGGGGGGCAGTAAATTGTCTTTTTGGTTCATATAAATACATACATAAACATTTAAGTAACCTTTCCAATTGAATAATCATTTTTATTACTACAGAATGAACAATAAGCACTAAACAGCAGGAGTGTAACAATATTTAAACTCACTACCTGGTTACGTGGAGGAAGGTCCTTTGTAAATTGTGTTCATGAGAAATGATATTACAATATTGAGTTCACAAGAACGAGACGAGATTTTAATCAAATTTTCAATAATTTTTCAAAGATCAAACTATTGCTGCAAATGTTTCATCTCTGTCTCTCCTGTCTCACCAAGGATGACATTTTGATTTCAAAGGTGAAGAGGAGGGGCTTGAACTGTTTAAACAGAGCCATGATATTAAACCTACACCAAAAAAAACAACAGCCAGTGTCCATCTAATATAGTGGAACATTGTTTAAGACAGTAAAAATGGTTAAAAACTACCTTTAAAAAACACAGAGGACATGTCCCCCCATTATGTCCATGTGTCTCAATGATACTCCAGTCCTTTACTTCTCAGCTCTCCAATGCTGTTATTTTGTCTCTGTCTGTTTTCTCCATATTATATTTTCTTTTCTCTCTTCTTGTTAAAAAAATATGGAATCAGTTCAGTTAAACTTCACTAAAACCTTAAAGGATATATTTCAATCATAGAAAACAAATGCAAAGTTAAGGAAAGCTTTAATTTTATATATTAAAACTGTGTTTAATACTGTGATAATAGTGTTTCATATAGATTGTTCTCAGTTGGACACACCTGTCTCTCTAGCTTTTGGCTCCATTTCTCTTCTCCTGTCTCTCTCTCCTCGTGACTCTGTCTCTTATGGATCCTTTACTGAAGGGGGTTTAATTGGGGACTCACATCTTTTTGCTCAGTGAGACAAACATTGTGTCCCAAATCACAGCTTTTACCGAGAATAAACCCGTCTTCGGCCAATACATTACATGGTTGAAACTTAATTTATACTGGCGGTAAACTGCCTTTCAGATTAGATACCTGAGTGTGCGGACACGGCCCCCCCTCCCCAGGACGCCGGGGCTGTGGGCGACTGATGTGTTTATAGGGATCCTGGTTGCTGTGAGGGTTGTAACTGGTGGGTATGGTCGTTACTGATTAAATAAAATTGATTGGGATTTCAACAACAACTTTTTTATTCATGCAGTTGTATCTCAGGTACTTGTTGACTTACTAAACTAAAAATAAAAAAGCCCTGCATTCGTATAGCACTTTTCTAGGCCATGGACTACAGAGTGCTTTACATTACAGTCATTCACCCATTCATACACGCTGTGTAAGCTACATTGTAGCCACAGAAGTAAAGCTGCCATGCACCAAGCACCACGGGCGTAGATTGGCGTGGACGGAGGTGATGTGTCCACACCAATAATTCATATCCATTGGTGCAGAAATAGATGCATTTATTGTGATTGCTTTTCTATTGTGTGTGTGTGTGTGTGTGTGTGGTTGCTTGTAGGTGGAGAAGTCACCAAGCCTCGATTCACTCAGTACTTTCGGGGAAGCCTATCTGGACTGACCATCCGACCAGGAAAGATTGAAAGTCAGAAAGTCATTTCCTGTCTGCAGGCCTGCAAAGAAGGACTGGACATTACCTCTCTTGAAAGCCTGGATAAGAGTATAAAGGTATACACTCACACACTCACAGTGTTGCACTTTTCTTGTCACAGAATAAAATCTGCTCTGACATAGCAAGGCCCTCAGACCCACCATTCTAGCTGCCTAAACCGTCAGTACAGGACAAGGTCAAACAAAAACACACAATGTAGCAACAAGTGATGCAAAAAGGTCCGTTCAGTACTAGTTACATACAGGCTGAACAGAGTCAGTGTAGTTATGGTAAAAAGTGTAAATTCTTTCTACCTGGATTACTTTTATAATCCTAAATTCTTAATGTAACTTCTTGATATTCAAATCACTTTCTCAATGAAAACACACTAAATAGCATTTGCATGTATTTAACATGCCATGCATTCAAATGTTCTCAAACCAAATAAATACTGAAAACTTGTCTTTTTAGAGGGAAAGGTCACAGCAGATCAACACAAAGCTGTCCAGAGTTTATGTGGTAACACGTATTTCTGATAACAGAGAAATTATTAGATAATTATTATTAGAATTAAGGAAGTGTCTAACTTAAAATATGCTCTTTAAAGGTGAAATGTGGAGCATTTCAGCAAGAGAGCATTTTTTGAATCCAACATACCACGGCCCCTCCCAAAACATCCATTCCCCCCCCCACCCCTGCTTTCTATAGCCCCTCTACATGCTTACACGGTGCATCACTCCGGTCTGTAAAGCCGGTCATAGACTATGTGTCATGGCTCTCAGCTGCTGCTCAAACTGTACGACTGTATCTCAAGGTCCAATCATTCACAGCTCACAAATCATGTTCTCACTCTGTACGGTGCTCTGATGAGACCCAACTGTCACACTGTGCTCATAAAACACGTCGCTCTTGAACAGGGAAGCTGCAAAACCCGGAAATGAGGAGACACTTGGTTCAGAATGGAATTCTTGACCAAAATAAACGCGTATCCTTGTCAAGCCTTGCCAATCTGTGTGGAGAAAAGTGTAAAAATAAAAATAAAGCCCTCAGTAGGTGGGGAATGGATAACTTTTTAGTAGAAATTAGCTCTGACTCCTCCATGACCGGCTGAGACTGTAAACAGGAAGACACGGTGAGTCCTGGGCACGCGGCCCCCCACCTCTACAGGTTTGTGTGAAGCACATGCACATTGACTGACAGCCGACAATGTGGAAACTTCACCGGTCAGAGAGAATTCAAAGGGGTCTCTAGGAGGAAGGAGGGTCTTCAGAAAACTAACAGATGTTGTGGAACTCTAACCATATGCCATAATTTAGACCTGAAATATCATTTAAAACATTTATAAAACTTTGATACGTAGAAAAATAATCCACATCAGCTTTAACTGAGAGACAGTCTAGATTCTCAGAAATATTTACTTGTAAATAAGGTAAAAGAAGTTAAAGCCATACTCAGTAGCCAGGTAAACAAGCTAGGTCTCGCTAGCTAGTTTACAGAAACACCACTCAGAGCACTCACCCCTCCCGTCGGGTATAATCGGTACGTCAGCCTTCCCACAGACATGGGACCCCGTTTTGCGACGATAACAATGCAGAGTCTAACTTCAGCCGTAGAAATGTTCCCCCAGCTTTTCCTCTTTTCACCTCCAAACGATTTTAGCTTTCTGCTACCTGAAAATGTGTTTTCTGGGGGGACTCTGGTATTTTTATCTTAAAATGAAAGCACTGACCACCGGCTAATTCTGTCCTCCTTTCACTTCCGGGATGTTCAGACGGAAAATGTGTCCGGGCGGATTATTGGTGAATCCAAGCAGTGCGGAAATGCGTCAGACAGCTGGATTGTCCAATCCTATCGTTCGGGTCGAACGATAGGATTGGCTGTTTTTAGCGAACTGTGGGACAGCAACTTTATTGATTTCTTTCAGGTTTTTTTATCTCCACAGTATATTTATGGTTATATTATATTAGAACGTTGTTAAGAGGCTTTAAAAAAAACTTTAAAAGCTACATTGTTTACCTGGCTACTGAGTATGCCTTTAAATTTAAAATTCTTCATGAAATTTACCCTGCTAAGCAATATATGGTAACATTTTAAAGAGACATACATGTTAATTCCAGTTTGTATGGGAATCATCTAGGAACTAAACGAGTTTAGTAGAGTTATTGTTAAACATATTGTGAAGGATTTTTCTTTACGGTGTGAAAATGCTTTACTTAGTTTTTAGAATCCCCAAGAAGAAGGATAAATGTTTTTTCAATAATAAATCTGTTAATTCTCCTAACTAGACTTCATATTCATAAATGTGAATTTGTTAATAAGATACATTTTTTTCTTCATCAGTCTCCTAAAGAATGTAGAACTCAACATAAAATCACTACAACTTTAAGGCTCTCTAAACAATTCATACTGTATATGCGACCTTTTGCATAAATTAGTTTTTATAAGGAATTCTAGTCTTTGGTATACTTCCATTGTTCTTTTGTTGTAAACTTGCTATTTGTTCAATAAAGTTATTTTAATGAAAAAAAAATCAAAGGAAAAAGCACACTAGTACTAAGCTCTCATTCACAATATTATGAGCTCTTACACACACATGTATGATCTGTCAGTCATACTAGTAGTACATCTTATTTATACTTTATGCATTAGTTGACAGAGTTTTGTTCCTCTCACCAACACTACTACAATAGACACAAGACCTTAGGTGTATGTGCATGCTTTTGTGTGTGTGGGGGGTAAATGTTTGAGATCTTGTTCCTGTGAGTGTGTGAGAACATGTTCATAGTAGTGTGTGTGCATGCTTTTAGTGTGTGGGAGAGTTTTTTTTTCTCCCATCCCATACAGGCTCTGTGCATTTCATTTCAACAGAATGTCACTATGAATTCTGCAAAGCTAAACATATTTTATGGATCACAGTGTTTGCTATAGTCAGTTTTAGGGTGAGGTGCATGTTTTATTGAGTGTATACTGTACCCTGTGCCCAATCATTCATCAATATTTAGGTCACTGATGCATGACGTTATAAGAGAAAGCAACAGTAATAGTAATGGAAGTCCATGCACAAGAATACATGCAATAATTAAATATTACAAAACAAAAACACCCTCATAGACATGAAGGCAGTCAGAGGTCATCTTTTTATTTCCCAGTTTCTGCCGTTTCCCTTTTTTAAGCAGCAAACAGAACGAGCTGCTGGCAGCATGGAGAAGTATCAGTCATTCAGCGCCGTCTGCACTACTAAAACACGCCACTGCTCCTTTAAATCCAGCTCTGTATATGATCCACAGCTCGTTTCTTAAGACCTCATTCTGACGCTACCAGGTAAACATTCAACACACATCCTCTCTGAGTGTGTATACACACAAAAGCACATAGCTTGATCTCAGTTGACAGAAAAATGGTTATTTCTTTAATTCATCACTGCAGAATCACCAGTTTTCATGGAACTTGTCTGCTTATTCCTTCCTTTCCCCAAACTCCCCTTTTCACCGGCTCGCCTAATCCATCTCCCTGCACCGTGGAGGACAGAGGGCAGACAAGATGAATGGGGGTTTGTGAAGACCCAAAGCTGCTGCCCCCCCCCTTTACCACCCACTATCAGCCCTTTAACTCTCTTTTCATCTTCCCCTCTTCAGTTGTGCTCTTTCCGTTGGGCTCCTTGTGCTGTGATGCAGTCAAGAGATGCTCACCAGCCTTTTTGAGATGACGAGGTGGGATGAGGTGTGGGATACGGGAGAGGAGAGGAGGACAACCTCTCTAGAGCCACTGCAGCTTATCTTTAGAGAGCCAATATACCTTCTTCTTCTTCTTTGCCACATTCTCATCTTGCTCCAATAGGTGTGCAGGAGGTTTAAGGACAGCACTTATCCAAGCAGGTGGTTGGCACAGCACAATCAGAGGAGAATAACTGACATGAGGGAGAAACAGAGGGGGGTGGAAACGGATAGATGGTAAGTATAGTGACAAAATGCACACTGCTGAGAGGAGCTGGTGGGAGAACGGGAGATATGAATGGGAAAATGACAGAGGAGGACTCCATGGAGTGCTAAGGTAGTGTCACCTTGCTGCCAGTTTGAGGAAATGGGTGACACTCGGTGTAGTTCTTATAGGAGCGTTCTCTTTAAAGTGGAAAGGGCCTGAAATCACTGCCATCAAGCACTGGAGGAGTGCATGTGTGAGCAGATTCTGCTGGGTACTTAAAAATAACTTCAAACACATTCCTTAAAAACTGAATACTGAAAACACATCAGGTCTCAGTTGTAAATAATATCCTTCTGGATATCCACACTGGTGTAGAACAGGTAGTGTGTTGGGAACTAAAAATATTAAATGGATGCGGCGGGCTGGTCCAGTTAGCTGACTGTCACTGAGTCGTTTGTATGCCCTCGTGTTTGTATGCATGCCTGTCAACATCGAGGCATGCTCCTCATTTCTCCTCCCAGATCCTGACCAGAGCATCACTGACCTCCTGGACAGTTTGAGATACAAACTGGAAGTGTCAGCTGGACCGAAGCATGACGTCCCAGAGATGTCATGCTTAGGTCAGCGTGGAGGCCAGAAAATTGAATACAATCCTTCCTTTTCCAGGAACTGTGTGGATACCTTTGCCACATGAGTCCAGGTATTATCATGCAGCAGAAGGATCCCAGGACCTGCTGCACCAGCAAAGGGTCTAACAATGGGTCTAAGGGTTTCATTCTGGTACCTGATGGCAGTCAGGGTGTCATTGTTATCCTGTACTCAGACCAACACTGACCCACCTCCAAACCCATCACGCTGAACAATGTTGCAGCAGCATAATGTTCGTTTTCCAGACCCGTTCACATCTGTCACATGAGCTGAAGGTGATCCTAACCTCTCATCTGTGTGTTAGTGTTCTCTGGCACATGTCAGTGGAGCACAGAGCACACCAGAGCACTGGTTCCCAAAGTCGAAGATCACCGATCACCTCCAGTTTAACAAGAACCACACAACTTAACTTAAACAGTAGTTGAGTTCTGCCCAAAACTAAAAACGAAGGGACTTTTTACCTTCTTGTATCTCCTACACAAAACACTGTAGACACATACAAATACACACGTTTTCCCACCAGACCCTCTGAACACTCATGCTTTAAGACTTTCTCTGATATAGCTTATAGTTTTAGCACAGCAACAGTTAGTTTGAGCTTTGATTTCGGTGGATAGTAAACCTTCATGCATCTGAACTCCTCTCTCACAGACAATGTTCAAATGAATTTTTAACCGAGTATTGAAACTCATTACTCACATCTGGTCACATATGATGTCTAATCATGGAATCATCTGTCAGCTGTGCGCTTCTCAGGGCAGTAGCTGCATTGACACTAGGACTGTAATGATATAAAACTCATGAGATTAGACACAATATTGAGTTCATGAGAACAAGACGAGATGAGACAATAATATAAGATTCAATAAATGTACACCTATGCCTCAGTGTGTTCTTTTCTGTCCTGTTCCTGTTCCATCTCCTCCTCCTTCTGTCTCAAAGTGATCTGTCACTTCCTTACTTCTCAGCTCTCCAGTGCTGCCATTCGGTTTCTACCTGTTCCCCCTATTTTTGTCTCTCCTTTTTTAAAAGAAAAGATGGAACCAGGCCAAATCAACTTCACTGAAACCTTAAAGCGTCTGATAATAAATAGAAAACAAATGCTTTGTGTTTCATATAGATTGTCTTCAGATGCACACACCTTTATCCTGTTTCTCTCGGATGATGAGATCTTGATGCACCCCTAACTGACACTCTTCAGAATGTTTCTAGTTTGAATTTTGCCATGCTGTCATTTCCCACCCTGCCTCCCAGCAGCCACTGATTTCTATTTATTTCAGCACAGCATGAAAATTCATTTATAAAGTTCTGGAACTGCCTTTAAACTGGCGTTCCAGTGAACATCAGGTCCGCCTGAGTCAAAGTGGTATTACTGTTGTGTGTAAATGCAGCACAGGCATATGTTCAATTTGATAGATGACCTGATTCCTGCAAGTCACTTCAAATTGATTCATTTTTACTGTGAAATGAAAAGCAAGAAGGGCGTCCCCCATCTCTGGAGTTAGGCACCAGTTCCCCTCGACCCTCAGTGACGGATAAAGCTGTTAAAAAATGGATGGATGGATGAAAAGCAAGAAATGTCTGATTAAACTCAGAAAGAAGATGTAGATATTTAAAAGTTTGCAGCATTTTTAAGGGAGGTTGCACAGTTGTTTTTTTAAATCATGTTGCTTCTGGCATCAAAGCAGACAGGTTGCATAATGAAATAAACCTGTGTTGTGTGTGTGTGTGTGTGTGTGTGTGTGTGTGTGTGTGTGTGTGTGTGTGTGTGTGTGTGTGTGTGTGTGTGTGTGTGTGTGTGTGTGTGTGTGTGTGTGTGTGTGTGTGTGTGTGTGTGTGTGTGTGTGTGTGTGTGTGTGTGTGTGTGTGTGTGTGGTATATCCAGGAGAACGTGGACTCAAAGTTCCATGTTTCTTAACCTCAGATCTATCTATCGATCACAATGAGCTGAGAGAATTATTAAAATTAAAATATCTGGAGTTTCATGTAAACACAGTGAGTATTTAGGCTGCAGGCAATTATTTAGGTATTCATTCATTATTGTAGCCATCAGGATATTTGAGTCTGATAAACAAAATATAAATATTCATAGGAGATTTGAATATTGTTGTAATTAACTTAAATAAGATTATAATTGATTCATTATCTTCTTATTTTATCAATTTATAAATTATAAATAATAAAATTTAGGTCTGTAGTCAGTCATGATGATTTGGCAAAGACTGATGATAATTCAGGAAGTGAACCTTAAATACAAAATAAGTTTAACCAATCACGAGCCTGGATACTAGAGTCCTTTTACCAAAGTTCTCAGAATTCTCTGTTTTCCAAGATAACTCCAGAATCAGGATTTATGGATGAACTTATAGTTCAAACTCAAATAAATTAATATTATTGCACTGAGATTGATACAATGAAAGATGAATAAATCGCTGACTAGATTCATCTGAGGAATACAAGATTAAAATGACACATTTCAGATAATTATTTAGATATTAAATGGAAAGCATATGGACTTTGTTCAGAGCATATTTAAACCTTTTAGATCTGAGTTAGAAATTCTTGTGACAGGATAAAAGGAGAGAATGTTTTGGCTAAGGCCAAACACCTGTTGGAGCAGAGTAGACACAAAATGAAACGAAGGAACTGTTTATGGTTCTGACTGTTCTCCATCTGAGACCCAAACCTAGATGACTTCTGATCCAGTGACCTTTAACCCTTGTTGACCCTTCTGGATCACTGCATAGTCACTTTGAAACTTCTGGAATTTACTGTTACTGCAACAAAATCCTTCAAATGTTTCTTTCTGTTTTATGATATAGCATAAAGAAAAGAAGAAGAAGAAAAAGGATATAGCATAATATGTTTTCTAGAGAATAGAAGTAAAAGTGTTGTTGTGGCCAGTAAAAGTGTTTGCCTCCTTAAGATTTCTTCTAATTTATTCCTTTTTTGTAACATTTAAAAGGTTCAGATCAGCAAACAAATTTCAATATCAAACAAAAAATAACCAGAGTAAATCTAAAATCCAGTTTTCAAGTGCTGATTTCATCTATTAGGAGAACAAAGCTTTCCAAACAACTGTGAAAATGTGCAACCAGTAACAGACCCATCCTCATCGGCAGCTGTTTCTGAAGAGTGAAAAAGATCTCGCAACATAAATTGAGGCAAATCAGAGCTGAGAGGGGAGTGATTACTAGACTCTCTGGTACATCTAAGCCAATTAAGTGCATCAAGAAGTTATGTTCAAAGGCATAAATGCTAATGTGTGATATTATTGAGCTGCTGTTAGCTTAGGGGCTCAGTCACTGGAGAAAGACTTTGACTTGATTATCCACGGCTTCACTGCCAACAAAAACAACTGCTTCCAGAGCCAGAATGTCCACCTGCTCTGTTTCTTCTAAATTATGCTTCTTTTTAAAAAAAAAAAAACTCTAAATCAGTGGTCACCAACCACAGTCCTCAAAGGCAATCATCCTGCAAGTTTTACATCATTCCTGCTCCAGCTGCAGAAGCCCGTTAATAATTATTTGTCTCTTTGACTGAGGCAGGAGGCTCCGCCCATTATGAGCCCGGTTCTACCGGAGGTTTCTTCCTGTTAAAAGGAGTCTTTACTTCCCACTGTTGCTCTCGTGCTGTGCTGCTCAGAATGAGGGACTGCATTGAAGCAACGCTTCATTCCAATCAGCTCGTTCCTTTACTGTATATACGGCAGATTTGACATTTGGCATTTCATAATGAATCTAACTTACTGCAGATGACATCTGAAACTATTTGTATTTGTTTCTTTGTTCAGGGCTTTGACATGACTTGTGTTGTGAACTGGCAGTTTATAAAATCAGGTGTGTTTGAGGGGGGGGGGAGCTCAAATTTGTAGGATGTTAGCCTTGAAAGAGTGAACATCTATCATATATAATTTAGGGGCTTTTCTTTATCAGACTCAAAAAGCCGTATTTCAGAAAGAGCATTGAAAAACCATCTGTACACAACCAACCAATGAGCACATAGCTGACAGTAAAAAGCTATTTAGTGAACAAAGTGAAGCACTTAGCAGCTAAATAGCCACAAATTTCCCTCAGGAGACACTATAGACCAAAACAGAGTTATTAGGAGAGTGATTATTGGACTCTCTTTTACAAGGTGGCTCCAAAAAAATCCCTTTAAGGATTAATGATGCTGCTCTGTATCTGCTGGAGACGTAAATCAAAGGGAACACAGTGGATTTTGTACAGAGGTGTTCAGAGTAAAATTGATGTTGTTTTCCAATATGTTGTCACAATTTGTCGCTCTGCCCCCAATTGGAAAAAGAAATCTTCATGCATTTTTACACAGATTGTGTTTTATTGATTTGTCCTGAGGTCACAACTTGAATTTAACTCTGATCACGTTAAAACTGAGAAACTGACAGGCTAGAAAGGACACACACACCTCAGGCAGGTTGACCTGTCCATGGCCTCGGTGCTTTTAACTCTTGTGGCAAAAAATGCATCGCAGTTTAAACTCTGTGTCAAATATTTAACAAAATGTGTTTTTTCTCTTCCTAGTTCCACTTTAACCCAGCTCAGTCCATCCTTGTGATGGAGGGAGAGGACCTGGAAAACATGAACATGGCTGTGAGGAAAGTTTCGTACATAAACTCGCGTCAGTTTCCCACGCCAGGAATCCGACGCCTGCAGATCTCCACCACCGTCCAGTAAGTGTATCACCTTCCTCCTGTGCTTTTGACTTTCCTTCAACTTGTTGCCATTCTCTGTCTGCATTCCTGCATGTGTTCTTGTCTGTCTCTGGATCCTTGTAGCTCTTCTTTCCAAGTGTCGTCCCAACTCACCACTTATTTGAAGTGTTGGAACAACACAAAACACTACACTAGAAGAATTCCCTTTTCACACATCAATTTCCACCCATCTTTCTCTCAGTCCTGTCCCTGCATCCCTCGTTTCCTTAGCTGTCACTTCCCCTTAACGCACCGCAGTTGTCTCACTGTTGCCACAGGGGGCTAGTTTTTAACGGTTTCATGTCATGTATTAATAATTCCAGCCAGGTTTTGCCAGAGGAGTCAGGGACGGAAAAATGCAAAAAAAATGTGTGAGGAAGACAGAAAGAGAGGGAGATACTGGCTGGTAAAACAGCCTCCCTCAGTGAGTTCCCATTAAAATTCATGATCATTTTAAATATATGTAGACCCCTGCAGCACAGCCCTGGGTTTCCTCTCTGCTCCCTCCCATTGGGTTTGCTGCACAGCCACAGGCCCGAGGACTTCAACTACTGCATCAGAGGTGTGTGTGCGTGCGTGCGTGCGTGTGAGCAAGCGGAGTCATCAAATCTAGAAACAAACTGATTTTAGGAGTACATTATGAAAATAAAGGCTAAGCCTGCATCGTTGCTAATTTTTGTTTAGATTATGTTTTTCTAGCAGACTGTTTATTGAGTTTCTGGTGTTCCGCATCTGGAAACTACAGTGGCCCGGAAGGTTCAATGAAATGCACACCTTGCCTGCTGGTGGTGCTGGTGAATGGTAGACAGAGCATTAAAGAACTAGATGTTACATCTTTCCAGCTCAAACAGTGTGTTGCTTTTTCTAATGTTTGCATTTCACTGTGCAAACATGTCATGTACAGATTGCCAGTTTTATTCACGAGTTCAACTCATAAAGTGTATATTTACTTCTAACTTGCAGTCATGTTCTGGTGTACATCTTAAATGATTGAGATGTGGAATCCTGAGGCGCCCAGTCCACACACAGCATGCTAAGAGATGGATCTGGAGTCCAGACCATGAACTTCTAAATGAAAAAATATTTTCATATATCCTGGAGAAGGAATAGATGCCCTGCTAAGAATTTTTAAATTTATAATATACTACGTGAATGTGATGGCACAAAGTTTTGGCCTTTAGTTACTGTGTATCATGAGGCTAAATCAGAAACATTTGAATAAGTGGCTAGACTCTCATCAGAAGTAGTATCAAGTACTTTTACTACTAGTATATAAAATTTGCTAAAACAAAGGGTGAAAAGTTTCCATAAAGACAAAAATGGACGTTTGATTAAATGTATGAGAATGCTCTTTGGATCTCTACAGCTCAGGCAGACTTTGTTTTAATGGGTCACAGAAAGTTAAAGTTGACATGACTGAACTGGTGTTACAATGTCTAACAGTTTAATACTGAGATTGTTTGAAGTATAATGATGTCATTCATGCCTGTAACTTTTGAGCTCTCTTGACTTTCCTAAACTTTTACAATGTTTACACATCTTATAGAGTTTATCAAGACATGGGCATTTTTGTCTCCTTTCACCCAATGTGTCTCTAACTGCTAGAACTTTCTTTCAATTTCCCTTAAAATACAGAGTCCATACCCTTAAGCACTCATTGATTGAAGTTATACAAGAGCTCAGAAGGTTTTCTTTTAAACTTGAAGTGAAGGTACTTAATTGACATATCTTCTATGTAAAACTAAGCAGACACACAGACATGTCCATGTGTAACAATCTGGGGTTCACAGAGTAAAACTTATAGCTTTTTCACAGCAGTTATTTATTTTGAGACTCAGTTTCTATAAATAAGCCTGTGTCTTGTGCCTGGGCAGTGTGTGGTTTCCATGGTGACCTTAATGAGCCTAGAGCAGAAGATTTTAAACATAGTGGCTTTCACAGACTTCACATTAACACAGAGGCCCAAAATAAAGAATCTACATTTACAAAAGAATATTTAACGTCATTGTCCGTGTTTTTTCTACCGCAATGGAAAAATCCAATGACCGTCTGTCATTTTGACAGATTGCAATTCACACCCCTGACCACTTGGTGGTGAGTGAGCAGATTAAGGAGTTGTTTTGTCTCTTGATGCATTATATAGATCAGTTGAACAACAGCCTTGTTGTCCTTTTTGGGCCACCGTACTGAATGTAAACATCCTGGTTGCTTTAGTAACCTTTTTTTACCTGTCGGTCAAAATGATGGACAACAAAAACGTCTATCAACCTCTGATTTACACTTTGCCTACTGTTTCAAAATGTTGGCATTGTGTCAAAGTTCCAAAATACTACTGGGCTTTATGCTTGTCTCAGACAAGGACAAATCAAATACTGAAATGGGAAACAAATGTAGTTTGTTTTTGACAGACCAGGTAAATGTTCAATCAGAAACCCACCTCTTCTAAATGTAGATAAACTAACCCAAAACACTGCTGGTGTAACTCACTGGTCCTGCTGACAATCTGAATATAAATGTGACTGGAAGATGAAATCAGGAAGGTAGAGTCAGCTGACTGGTCTTTTTTGAAATCCTTGGTTAGGTCAGAAGATCTAGGTTCCTTCAGGTTCTAGGTTCTGGTTTAATTTGTGACTCCTGTCTTGAATATATAGACGCTGAAGAAAATGTTTGCTGCCCCTGACATTCTGCACACAATATACATTCTAGTTCTGTTTCAGTACAAGGAAAGTTGTAAAGAAAGAGTTTAACATCATTAAGTGAGCTCCGCGTGTGGATTTTAGTAGAAAAGCACCTGTATTGACTTCTCGTGGAGCCTAAGAGGTTTTCTTAATTGACCTTTAATTCTACACATTAATTGACTTCAGTCCACTGAGTCTTCTTCCTCTGGCTGTGGTTCTGTTAATGTTTTATCTAATTGTTAGTTTATAGCAGCAAATCTGTGTGTGGAGTCCTGTGAATTCCTCTGGTGATTTAATTTTCAGTTCAGCCATTTAGTTCCTCCAGAATACACTGAAGGTGAAACATGGCCTGCTGCCTTAATATGACCAGTGTTTCTCAAACCTGCTCCTTGGGACCCACTGCCCTTCACATTTACTGTAGATGCTTCCCTGCTCCACCACAAATGGTTCAAATGGATGGATTATCTCACCGATATCATCAGGTTCAACAGAGGCCTGGTCCATAGCCCAACTATGGAAATCAGGTGTTGTGACTGTCACTCTGGGGTAGAGAGGCCATCTACCATATGGGAGATCATCAGGGTTCAATCCCAGGCCCAAGCCATGAGTCAAAGTGTCCTTCAGCAAAATACTGAACCCCCAACTGCCAGGCACCATAAAAACTGGCTGCCCTCTGCTCCTCAGGGACGGATCAAATGCAGAGAACAAGGTGTGTGTATATATATATATATATATATATATATATATATATATATATATATATATATATATACATATGTGTCAGCCTCTTTTCCCCTGAGACACAGTCACCTTTAGAAAAAGAGGACTTTGACGTTTGAGATTAGGTTAGACGAGGGTCTATGACATTATTGTTGTCAAAAGGTTGCATTTTGAATGTCTACACAAAAATACTCTGGTGTGGTGTTAACGAAGACTATAACTTATCTGTTTTTCACCACAGTATAGATGCTGACGAGACGGTGACGAGCTAAACGCGACTCTTTAATTACTCAAATGAGATGAGACGTCTGTGAGTTTTTGTTGGCACGACGATGGATGGATGGATGGATGGATGGATGGATGGATGGATGGATGGATGGATGGATGGATGGATGGATGGATGGATGGACAGATAGACTAAGCAAAAATTTAAACACAACACTTGTTTTTGCTCCTATTTTTCATGAGCACACCTGTGTAATATTCATGCTGTCTAATCAGCACCTTGATATGCCACACCTGTGAGGTGGGATGGATTATTTCAGCACAGGAGAAGTGCTCACTGACACGGATTAGTGAACAATATTTGACAGTAAGTAAGAAAGTAGTAAGTAAGTAAAGTTTATTTCTATAGCACCTTTCACAGAAAAAAATCACAAAGTGCTTCACAGAAAACAGAATCAAACATGATAAAACAAATAAAATCAATTAAACAAACAAAATATCATTACAAATCAAAATCATTAAACAACAACAAGAGAACATAAAAGAGTTATTTAAAAGCAGTTTTGAATAATTGGGTCTTCAACTGCTTTTTAAAGGAGTCCAGACTGTCTATACAGCGTAAAACTAAAGGAAGGTCATTCCAAAGTCGCGGTGCAACAGACTGGAAGGAGCGATCACCTCGACTTTTAAATCTGGTCCTTGGAACTGTTAGGAGATTCTGGTCTGTGGACCTGAGAGCTCGGGTTGGAGCGTACGGCTTTATCAGTTCAGTAACATAAAGAGGAGCTTGACCATGTAGGGCCCTGAAAGTCAGAGTCAGGATTTTAAAATGAACTCTACATTTAACAGGTAACCAGTGCAGAGACCTCAGAATAGGAGTGATGTGATCTTTTCTGTTTGCTCCAGTGAGGAGCCTCGCTGCAGAGTTCTGGACCAGCTGAAGGCCATAAAGGGCTTTTTGGTTCAAACATGTGAAAAGTGTGTTACAGTAATCTAGACGGGAGGAGATAAAAGCATGAAGAACCATTTCCAGTTCAGGTTTTGACACCAACTTTCTCAGTTTGGAAATATTTCTCAGATGATAAAAACAGTTTCTGACCAGCTGTTTTGAGTGAGCTTCAAGAGACATTGATTGGTCGAAAATAACACCCAGATTCCTCAGGTTTGACTTTACAGCAGAACTTAAATGTCCAATATGTTGACTGATCAGAGGGACCATCCTATCAGGGGCAACAATCAGACATTCAGTCTTTTCAGGGTTTAACTGAAGGAAGTTCTTTTCTAACCAGTTAGTAATGGCTGACAGACACTCCAGTAGTTCAGACAGTTTGTAGAACTCTGAGTCCTTGAAGGAGCAGTACAGCTGAATGTCATCTGCATAAAGGTGGTAGGAGACATTGTGACATCTATTAATGATCTGTCCAAGAGGATGGATATATAGTAAAAACAGGAGTGGACCCAGAACAGAGCCTTGGGGTACTCCACAGAACAGATCTGTAGTATCTGACATGATGTTGTTTATATGGACACTGAAACTTCTGTTTGAGAGGTACGATCTGAACCAGTCTAAAACTGTTCCAGAGATCCC